>JAJOOF010028587.1:0-20525 GCA_029582545.1 Solanum lignicaule
GACACATTCCCCATGTGGTTGGGAACTCTGCCATATCTGCAAGTTTTAAGCCTGAGATCAAACAAGTTGCATGGATCTATTAGAACTTCAAGGATAGAAAACATGTTTCCCCAGCTTCGCATCATCGATCTCTCTTACAATACCTTCTCGGGAAACTTACCTACAAGTCTGTTTCAACATCTGAAAGCCATGAGGACAATTGACCAATCATTGAAGGCACCAAGATCATCTTACATAGAATCGTATTACCAAGATTCTATTACAATTGCAACCAAGGGAATGGATCGTGAAATTGTGAGAATCTTGTATTTGTACACCGCTCTTGATCTTTCAAGTAATAAATTTAGAGGAAAAATTCCAAGTATTTTGGGGGATCTCGTTGCTCTTCATGTGCTGAGTTTATCTCACAATGGATTGCAAGGTCAGATACCATCATCACTCGGAAATTTATCTTCAATTGAATCATTGGATCTATCGGTTAACCAACTTTCGGGTAAGATACCACAACAACTGGCTTCTCTTACATCTCTTGCATTCTTAAATCTCTCCTACAATCATCTCCAAGGATGCATCCCTCAAGGACCTCAATTTCATACATTCGAGAATAATTCATATGAAGGTAATGATGGATTACGTGGATTCCCTATTTTGAAAGGTTGTGGCAATGATCAGGTGTCAGAGACAAACTATACCGAATCTGCTCTAGATCACGATCAAGAAAGCAATTCAGAATTTCTGAATGATTTTTGGAAAGGTGCTCTGATGGGCTACGGCAGTGGACTATGTATTGGATTATCCATAATATATATCATGATTTCAACTGGAAATCTGAAATGGCTTGCAAGAATGATTGAAGAGATGGAACAAAGGATCATTACGTGGAGGAGAAAGAAGCAGCGAGGTCGAAGGCATTACAAAAGAAGAAATAATCGCTTCTAGACAATTGTTACCAATCAAGAAGGATTTGATTTCAGAACTTTAGGTATCCAAGCTAAGCTCTATACTAATCTCATTAGTTTATTTTAACTACTAATATATTAGCTTTCGTACTTCTTCGTTGTAACAACATCTGATCAATGCTCTATGCGAAGCATTTTGAAAATGAGCCGAAGATTTTGAAAAGGATTAGCCTAAGTTGATATTTTGTTATTATATATATTGTTAATGGATGGTTAACCATGTGTTTGTGGTGAAAATTAAGTAATTGATCTGTTACAAATTAAAACAAGAAAGTATTACTAATCAAAACCTGAATTCTCTTCAATATTAATCATGGCTCTATTAATGTGGATATCAAAAACCAAATGAGAAACCATGAAAAAAGTCACATGTTCATTGTTCTAAATTTCGTGTCCAATCAGGTCGGTCAACTAAAAAAAGGTCATATTTTGTTAGACGTCGTGGGTATAAATGCAACAGTTTTTTAACAAGGGTATGTCTTCTCTAAATCGTAAAGTTGAGGGGTACTATATATGCCCCTTTTCCTTTGAGAAAGAAAAACATGACACACTGTTATTTGACTTAGTCGTGTCTAATTTTTGAAATGACACTTCTCAACTTGCAATTACTCGGAAATTCAAAGAACTGCATTAATACTTTTAGGTGCAAAAACGAGATATTTAGAGGGACACTCGGTGCAAAAACTTGGTGTTATTTCCCCCTTTAATAGGCCTTACGTGACAAAATTCAGATTAATCGAGACACTAATGTGGATATAGAACAAAAAAAATAGAAAAAGTCACGTCTCATTCTACCATTTTGGATACTTAAATATGCTTTCTTTCGAAATTTCCATAGCAAGACTTATGCATTGACTTGAGAATAACAAACATTAATTTCATGGAGAAATAATTACAGCATGTAGTAGGTTTCATTGAAATTTCCACGACAAGACTCTTTCAAGGACTTTAAAAACAATAATTTTTTAATCCACAAGTAGCAATCCACTAATTATGTCCTCCACACCCTCCAATACGTACACCTCATCATCACCAATTTCACTCTTCTAAAGTAAATGGCCATGCTGGCATATCACACACATTTCATCGCGTTTCCTCTAATTTTTATTGGGTTGGTATGCGTGCCGATGTGAAGAAATTTGTTTCAGAATGTCAAATTTGTCAACCAATGAAAGATTCAAATTAGAAACCTGCTGGATTGCTCTGTCCCTTACCGATTCCAGATGTCATTTGTGAGGATATTTTTATGGATTTTATCACAGTTCTTCCATCATCTCATGGGCGCACTGTTATATGGGTAATTGTGGACCGATTGTCCAAATACGGTTATTGCCTTGCCTACCAATTTTACTAGCCAAAAGATTGCTGAGGTCATTGTTAAGGAGTTTATTCGACTTTATGGTTCTCCTGTTACTATTGTGTCTGATTGTGACCCGTTGTTTCTATCAGAATTTTGGAATGAACTTCATAAACTCCAGGGTACGCAACTTGCCATGAGTTCAGTCTATCATCCCCAATCTGATGGTCAGACCGAGGCACTAAACAAATGTTTGGAGATGTATCTCCACTGTTTTGCAACTGGCACGCCCTCTACTTGGTTTTCATTGTTCCTATGGGCAGAATTCTGGTATAATACTTCATACCAACACAACTTCAAGATGACGCCTTTTGAGGTAGTTTATTGCCACCCTCCACCTACTGTGGTGAGGTATCTCAAGGATGGGACTTCTAACTCTGCTGTTGCTACTTCTTTATGTGAATGTGATGAAACATTAGCTGTTTTAAAGGCCAACTTGTTACAAGCTCAAGTGAGAATGAAAACTACAGCAGACAAAAGTCGTCGAGAAGTTTCATCTGCCATTGGTGATTGGGTTTATGTGCGACTTCGACCCTATCGTCAGCTATCTTTACGCTTGCACGTCACACAAAGCTCAGTAGGATATTTTTTGGCCCCTTCCAAATTGTCCAAAGAGTTGGTGAAGTCGCTTACAAGTTGGATCTTCCCCCATCTTCCAAAATCCATCCTGTATTTCATGTCTCCGTTCTTCGTAAATGTTTGGGCTCTCCTTGTCAACAGATTACTCCACTTGAGCTTTTGGATCAATCATCTTCTTTTGTTCTGCTCCCTGAAGATGTCATCCAAACCAGGATCATTTCAAGGGGTGGTCACCAAGTTCATCAATGCCTTATCAAGTGGACTGGTCTTCCATCAACAGACGCTTTGTGGGAAGATACTCATACACTACTGCAACGATTTCCAGATCAGAACCTTGGGGACAAGGTTCGCCTTCATGGGGGTTGCATTGTAACAAACATAGAGGACAAGTCAGAGGCTCCTAGGCGCAGTACAGGTCTAAGACCTCTCTTTTCTACTTTTTCCTTTGTTTTCCTTTATAGTTTACTGTTTTCCCTCCCAAAAGCTTGAGAGATATTCCATTGTATTTTCTCAACTTTGTTGAATATCAGTGTTGATTCCTTACACCATGTGTGCCCAATTTGCCACCATGAGCTTGGAAACATAAGATGTCTAGCATTGGAGAAAATTGCAGAGTCACTGGAGTTGCCATGCCAATACCAAGTTTTTGGCTGTCAAGATATATTCACTTATCACAGTAGGCTTCAGCATGAGCAGAACTGCAAATTTCGTCCATACAACTGCCCTTATGCAGGATCTGAATGTACTTTTACTGGTGATATTTAGTCCCTTGTTGCACACCTCAAAGATGATCACAAGGTTGACATGCACGACGACTGTACCTTCAACCATCGCTATGTCAAATCCAATCCTCAAGATGTTGAAAATGCTACATGGATGTTGACTGTGAGTTCTCTCTCCTCCATTCCTTTTTTCCTTAGCTTAATTAGAGAGGCCAGAGGATAGTAAGTTAACTCGTAGTTCATTGCACAACTTGATGGTGCTCTATACTGATTGTCTGCTAGTTTTTGCAACCCTTCATCATGATAGAGCTGCATAATTTCATCAATCACATACCATTTTCCAATTCAAGGCTCAAAGCAGACATCAAACTCAGTAATAAGTAGTTTTTTCTAACTTCTGGAAATGAAATGTACTAGATAAAATGCCTTACATGAGGGTTAAAAGAGTTAGTCGTTAAGCTCTTTTGCTAGTGTAGAAATGTGATTCTGCCATGTCTCAAGTAGACGATAAGAACCATTTTTGGTGCATGTTTGCAGTCTGATGATAATGTCCATGGACTTTATTCTTCGGAATGTGTTAAGTATGAACATTCACTCAAACTTTCGATTGCATCCTTATCTCCTTATTGGAAGCTCCTAACCCAAACGATTTTCCTACCAGTTTCATGCTAGTACCAAGTTTAGTAGTATTTTCGGGAAAGGGATTTAATAAATTAGTATTTATTATTTATATTTAGGTAATCTTTCTGACAGCATGGATCATTTATGTAATATTTCTTTTGCTATTATATGTCGTAGGTTTTCAACTGTTTCGGTCACTAATTCTGCTTGCACTTTGAGGCTTTCAACGTCGGAGTGGCACCAGTATATATGGCATGCCTTCGTTTTACGGGTAATGATGATGATGCGAAATTTTTTAGTTATAGTCTTGAAGTAGGTGGCTTTGGAAGAAAGTTAATAGGGTAAGGAGTTTCGAGGAGCATCTGTGATAGCCATAAAACTGTCAGAGACAGTTTAGACGGGCTGCTCATTCAAAGGAGCATGGCACTCTTCTTCTCTGGTGGTGACCGGAAGGAGCTAAAGCTGAAGGTGGCTGGGCGCATTTGGAGAGAACCATTGGAAAGTAGAAATATAGTCTTCTTCCTCAAAGATAGCATCAATCCGGCATCTTGTCATCATATACAGTAGATTTCGTCCTAGGCCATATTCCTGATTGCCTGGTGGATTATCTTTTGCATTTCTTGTAAAAATATATAAGCTGTAGATGGTTCTATCTAGGTTCAGGTTTTTGGATCAATCAATTTATGTTGTATTTTTGTATGTATTGGCCACTATTAATCGCCACTAAAATTAAGCATTAGCAGCGGTATTTGTTGCCACTAAAAGCTAAATTAATCGCTGCTAAAAGTTTGCATTAGCTCCAACTTTAGTCCGTGTGAATGCCATAATTAGTCACTACTAAGAGTATGTATTAGCAGCAACTTTAGTCGCCGTTGCCCCTAAAAGTAAGTATTAGCAACAAATTAAACACAACGAATGCATATAATAGTCGCCATAAAAGGTAGTATTAGTAGCAACTAAAGACGCGGCAAATACAAATATTAGTCGACAATAAGAAATAGTATTAGTGGCAACTATAACCTCCTTTACATATATTTAGTACGTTGCTAAAAGGTAGTATCCGTGGGTGAAAACTAAAACAGGCGAAAAAACACATATAAGAGTTGCCGCTGCCACCAAATCAAAAAAAGGACCCCACTAAAAGTTAATATTAGTGGCAGCTAAAACCGCCACTAATTCACATAACAGTTGCCGCTAAACGTTAGTATTATTGCAACTAAAATCGCCACTACATCATAGAGCAGTTGTCGCTAAACGATAGTGTTAGTGGAAACTAAACCACCACTAATTCATATAAGAATCGTCGTTAAACACAACTAAAACAACCACGGATTAATATAAGAGTCACCGCTAAAACTAAGTATTTGTGGTAAAAGAAAATCTCCACTAATTCTTATTATAGTCGACGCTAAAAGAAAGAATTAATGGAACAAAAATGTGCCACGAATTCACATAACAAACGTCGCTAAAAGTTAATATTCATGGCAGCTTAAACCGCCACTAAATCATTAAACAATAGCCGCTAAAATGATTGTATTAATGGCTAAAACCTCCATTAAATCATTAAACTGTTACCGCTAAAAGCTAGTATTAATGGCAACTAAAACAACCACAAAATCATATATGAGTCACCACTAAAAATAAGTACTAGTGGCAACTAAAACTGCCAGTAAATAATATGAGTTGCCGCAAAAAGAAAGTATTAAAGGAAACAAAAACCGCCACCAACTCAACTAACAGTCGCAGCTAAAAGTAAGTATTATTGGCAACATAAACCGCCACTAACTCCTACAAAATTCGCCGCTAAAAGTATGTTTTAGTGGCTACTCTAATCACCACTAAATAAAATAAAAGATGCTACTAATTCCTATAAAAGTCGTCGCTAAAAGTATGTTTTAGTGGCAATTATAGCCGCCACTAAATCCAATAAAAGTCGCCGCCAAAGGCTAGATTGCTGGCAGCTATAGACACCACTAAATCCAACAAAAGTCGCCGCTAAAGGTAAGCATTGGTGGCATCTAAAACCACCACTAAATCATGTAAAATCGCCACTAATGCATATATAAGTCGTCGCTAAAAGTAGGTATTAATGTTAACAAAAATCGCCACGAATTCCTCTGACAGTCGCCGCTAAAAATATGTTTTAGAGGCAACAGTTGCCGCTAAAAAGATATTATTAGTGGCAACTAAAACAGCCATTAAATCATATAATAGTTGCCGCTAAAAGATAGTATTAGCAGCAACTCAAACAGTCACTAAATCATATAATAGTAAAATCTAGTATTAGTGGCAGCTAAAACCACCAGTAATTCATATAATAGTCGCTGCTAAAAGTTTATATTACTGGCAACAAAAACCGCCACTAAATCATATAATAGTTGCTATTTCTCAGACTTTGTTTGAACTTGAAAATTACAATGTTTGTCCCTCCAAAAAAGCACACCATTAATAATGTCGTCCCTTGCGCCCAAAAATAGTTGAGATCATATATTATTTAAAATCCATGGACTTAAAGCATATGAAAAATGAAAAAATCGATATTTCTCGTTCATGGCCTTGTTTGAACTTTAAAATGCCAACGTTTGCCCCTCCAAACAAACACACGCTATTAAATAGGCCGTTATAGACGCCCACAAAAAATCGTTGGGATCGCATATCACCCAAAATCCATTTACCATAGCACACAAAAAATGGAAAATTGGTATTTCTCGATCCTAGCCTTGTTTGAACTTGAAAGTTCCGTCATTTTCTCTCTGAACTAACGCACACCATTAAATAGGTCGCCACAGACGCCCACAAAAAAGTTTGACCAAAAAATCACCGGGATCACATATCACCTAAGATTTATTGACTATAACACATGAAAATGGAAAAATTGGTCTTTTTCATTCTAGACGTCGTTTGAACTTTAAAATTTTAACGTTTGCCCCTCCGGATCAACGCACGCCATAAGGTCATCATGGACGCCCGAAAAAAATTCAGCCAAAAAATCGTCAGGATCACATATCACCCAAAATTCACGGACTACAGCACACAAAAAAAATTGAAAAATCAATATTTTCCGTTCCGGGCCTCATTTGAACTTTAAAATGCAGATGTTTGCCCCTTTGAACCAACATACCCCATTAAATAGGTCATCACGAACGCCCACAATAATTTTTGACAAAAAAACCACCAAGATCACATATCACAAAAAATTCATAGACCAAAGCACACGAAAAATGGACGAATTGGAATTTCCCATTTCGGGCTTCATTTGAACTTTAAAATGCAGATGTTTTAACGCACACCACTAAATAGGTCGTCACAGATGCCACAAAAAATTTTGACCAAAAAATCATCAAATAACACATCACCCAAATTCATGGACTATAGCACATTAATTATTTTTTTTGGTATTTCTCATTCCAAGCCTCCCCCTTCGGACCAATGCACACCATGAATAAGTTTATCACGGCGGCCAAAAAAAATTTCGGGCAAAACACCGTCGAGATCACATATCACCAAAAATCCATGGACCATAGCACACGAAAAATGGAAACATCGATATTTCCCATAGCGGGCCTCGTTGAACTTGAAAATACCTACGTTTGCTCCTCCTCACCAACGCACACCATTAAATAGGTCTTCACGACGCCCACAAAAAATTTCGGCCAAAAACTGCTAACATATCACAAAAAATTCATTGACTATAGTACACAAAAAATAGAAAAAAAGAAAAATCAGTATTTCTCATTCCGGGCCTCGTTTGAACTTGAAAAATCCAACGTTTTTCCTCCGGACCAACACACGCCATAAATAAGGTCTTCATGAACACCTAAGAAAAATATCGGCCAAAAAACCATCGGGATCATATATCACCCAAAATTCATGGACTATAGCACAAGAAAAATAGAAAGCAAATTATTTCCCGTTCCGGGCCTTGTTTGAACTCGAAAATTTCAATGTTTTCCCCTTCAGACCAACGCACGCTATTAATAAGTTCGTCATAGATTCCCACAAAAGAATTCGATCAAAAAACCATCGGGATCACATATCACCCAAAATCCATGGACATAGGCACACAAAAATGGAAAAATTGGTCTCGTTCAGGCCACGTTTGAACTTTTAAATCCCGACATTTGAACCTCTGAACTAACACACACCAATAAATAGGTCGTCACGGACACCCACAAAAAATTTCGACCAAAGAACCGTTGGGATCACATATCACTCAAAATTCATAGACTATAGCACATTAAAAATGAAAAAAAACCAGTATTTCTCATTCCAGACCTCGTTTAAACTTAAAAATTTCAATATTTTTCACTCTGGACCAACGCACACCATTAATAAAGTCGTCTCAGAGGCCCAAAAAAATCATTTGAGTTTTTTTAGTCTGTATAGTCCATTAAGTACACCACACTGAACTTCCGAATGTGTTTTTATGTTGCATTTCTTGTGTAAGTTGCATTTGCAGAATGCGATTTGCTACTTACGTCAAATGTCAGACGTCCATTAGCTGAGGTTTGTGACTTAAGTGTTACAAAGAGTAAGTTTAGTAAATGTGATAGCACAACAATCCCACAATCTACTGCAATAGATTAGAGAGTACCTTCACGCAAAGAGGTAACATGATCAAATGATCTGAGAAACAAAATGTCGTTTCCTGAATGAAAACATGTTTATTGAACTTCACTAGAACTACAAGGAATGAAAACACGTTTCCTGAACTTTGAATCACTGATCTCTTTCTTCCACTCTTTTTATTCCATTGGGGAATTTGAGAAACTTGCGAGTTCTGTCTCTCAATGACAACAATCTGATGAAGGAAATTCCTTCATCTATTTGCAATTTGACATCGCTGACATTCTTGTATTTGTCGAGAAACAACTTGAAAGGAAAAAATCTGAAATGCTTTGGTAATATCAGTGCCCTCCAGTTTGTGATGATGTCACATAATAATCTTAGTGGAGAGCTCCCTTCGTCTATTTGAAATTTAACATCACTGCAAATTCTAGATACGGGAAGGAACAATCTAAAGGGAGCAATTCCACAATGTTTTGGCAACATGAGTGGTCATCTTGAGGTTCTGGATATGCAACACAACAATCTTTCAGGGACTCTTCCAACGACTTTTAGAACTGGAACATTAGAAGCTTCAACTTGCATGGCAATAAACTATAGGGGAAAATTCCCCAATCTTTGGCCAATTGCAAAGAGATGCAAGTTCTGGATTTATGAGATAATCAGCTCAATGACACATTCCCAATGTGGCTGGGAACTCTTCCTAAGTTGAGAATTTTAAGCTTGAGATCAAATAAGTTGCATGGACCGATTAGAACCATAGGAAGTGAAAATATGTTTCACGAGCTTCAAATCTTAGACCTCTCTTGCAATACTTTCTCTGAAAACTTACTGACAAGATTGTTTCGACATCTGAAAGCCATGAGGACAACTGATCAATCAATGAAGACATTTAGTTTTGAATTTCATCGATATTACCTAGACTCGGTAGATGTCGTAAAAAGGGATTGAAGTTTAACGTCACGAGAATCTTGTCTTTGTACAAAAACGTTATCGATCTTTCAAACAACAAATTTGAAGGACAAATTCCTTGTGTTCAAGGAGATCTCATTGCATTCTCGTCGTGTCTAATTTTTGAAAATGACACTTCTCTACTCTTTTTTTGGGATAAGGGTCTGAAAAATACCCTAACTTTGGCCGAAATTGCTATTACGATACCAAAATTTATGAATGACCTATTACCCCCAAACTATTTAATAGTGTATTTTTTTACCCCCTGAACTATTTAATAGTGTGTTTTAAAGGTATATATGTGCCCACATGGACACATTACTATTTATAATTATGCATGTTTTTTATGTCCACGTGGGCAAATATATATGTTTAAAATACGGTATTAAATAGTCTGGGGGTAATAGGTCCTCATTAAAGTTTGGTATCGTAACAACAATTTCGGCCAAAGTTGGGGTATTTTTCAGACCCTTATCCCTTCTTTTTTTGTCTTTATCCCTTCTTTTTTTGTCTGTTTAATTATTCTTTCTTTGAAATTTCCATTGCAAGACTTATGCGTCGACTTTCCCTCTTTGTTGCTATGAGTTTACTATACGTCAAGGTGGAACTTGGAATTAGTTACACTTTGGAATAAAATTATTAGCAGTGACTAAATCAAGTTTATTAATGAGTTGAAACCGTGTTTCGAAATATGTGAATTTTAATTTGAAAATATAGGCTATCGATATCTAAAATTTAATGAAAATAGATGTATTCATATTATTAGCAGTGAGGAACAGTAAATTTGACATTTTGTAAACTTGGAATTGATGATGATTTGAAATGAAGGTAGCAGTCCTTGCTTGAGTTTCCCCCCTTTTCTCTTTCTTTTGATAATAAAATTCGCAAGTAATTTATTTTCATATGAAAATTCAAAGCGAAAGTAATTTGTGTGTTAAGTAGCTTTCGTTTGAAATTTCCACAACAAGACTCATTGCAATTACTCGGAAATTCAAAGAACTGCATTAATACTTTTAGGTGCAAGAAAAAAGATAATTAGAGGGACACTCGGTGCAAAAACTTGGTGTTATTCCCCCCTTCTAATAGGCCTTACGTGGCGAAAATGCAAACCCTAATGTTAATATAGAAAACTGAATGAAAAAAAATAAAAAAAATAATAATAATAGAAAAAGTCACGTCTGATTCTAAATATCAGGTCCCTAATAATAATTATCACGTCTCATTGGAAAATGTTGTTTCTCTACTTTTTTAGATGCTTAAATATGCTTTCTTTGAAATTTCCACAGTAAAACTTGTGCATTAATGACTTGAGAATAACAAACATTAATTTCCCTATTTCTTGTCAAATTTACAATTGATGAAGGTGGAATTTGGAAATAATTACAGCGTGGAGTAGCTTTCATTGAAATTTCCACGACAAGACTTGTTCAAGGACTTTTAAAACAATAATTTTTTGAAGTTCCACAAGTAGCAATCCACTCATTGCGTCCTCCACACACTTCATTGTCACTCCACTCTCACCTTCCATAGTATTTGTCTTGATTATACACAAATAATTTAATGTAACACATTTTGTTTACGTGCCAAACACAAGAAAATAAGTAAGAAATTCACTTATTTTCCTAGAAAATATTTTTTTTCCTACCGAACACACCTTTAATTGGGGGAATCTCAGTTGACATTTGGTTGACTATCTTTTATTAATTAAAGAGAAAAAAAAACAGAATAACACAAACTTGACTTGTGTTGAACAATATAAAATCCTATGAACCGTCCAATTAGTTCATTGAAACCCAAAATAATAAACTCAAAATATGATGATGGTTCCCAAAAAAATATTCTCTTTACTTCAGTTTTTTACTCTTTTACCTCTCTTTACAGTTACTTTTGCTTCCACTGAGGAAACAACTTCCCTCCTGAAATGGAAAGCAACTTTCAAGAACCAGAATAACTCCTTATTGGCTTCATGGAAACCAAGTTCTAACGCATGCCGGGACTGGTACGGAGTTATATGCTTTAACGGTAGGATAAACAGGTTGAATATTACAAATTCTAGTATCATTGGTACCCTCTATGCTTTTCCATTTTCATCTCTCCCTTTTCTTGAATATATTGAACTTAGCATAAACAATTTCTCTGGTATCATTCCCCCTGAGATTGGTAATCTCACTAATCTTGTCTATCTTGACTTTTCCTTCAATCAGATTTCAGGCACAATCCCACCACAAATCGGCTCACTAGCCAAGCTTGAGACCCTCCACATCTTTGATAACCATTTAAATGGTTCCATTCCTAAAGAAATAGGTTACCTAAGGTCTCTTACTGACCTAGCTTTGAGTTCTAACTCTCTTAATGGTTCTATTCCTGCTTCATTGGGGAATTTGAGCAGTTTGTCCTATTTGTATCTTTATGAGAATCAGCTTTCTGGCTCTATTCCGGAAGAAATAGGAAAACTTGTCAATCTTGTTGAAGTTTATCTTCATGAAAATCAATTAACAGGTCATATTCCAGCAGAAATAGGAAAACTTGTCAATCTTGTTCAAGTTTATCTTCATGAAAATCAATTAACAGGTCATATTCTGGTAGAAATAGGGAAGATGAAGTCACTTCAGGAATTAATCATATCAAGTAACAATCTTTCTGATCTAATTCCAATAACTATAGGTGACTTAACAGAGCTCAAACTTTTGTACCTTTATGCTAATCAACTCTCTGGCCCAATTCCTAGTGAGTTGGAGAATCTGAGAAATCTCAATGATCTGCAATTATCCAATAATCAACTCTTTGGCCCAATTCCTAGTGAGTTGGGGAATCTTAATATCCTCTATCATCTATCATTATCCAATAATCAACTCACTGGTTCAATTCCGTCTTCCTTTGGTAATTTGAGGAACTTGCGAGTTTTGTCTCTCCATGACAACAATCTGATAGAGGAAATTCCTTCAGCTATTTGCAATTTAACATCATTGGTAATCCTGTATTTGTCGAGAAACAACTTGAAAGGAGAAATTCCGCCATGTTTTGGTAATATAACTCCCCTCCAGTTTGTGATGATGTCACATAATAATCTCAGCGGAGAGCTCCCTTCGTCTATTTGCAATTTAACATCACTACAAATTCTAGATTTGGGTAGAAACAGTCTAAAGGGAGCAATTCCGCAATGTTTTGGCAACATGAGTGGTCATCTTGAGGTTCTGGATATGCAACACAACAATCTTTCTGGAACTCTTCCAACGACTTTTAGAGCTGGAACATTTAGAAGCTTCAACTTGCATGGCAATAAACTAAAGGGGAAAATTCCCCAATCTTTGGCCAATTGCAAAGAGATGCAAGTTCTTGATTTAGGAGATAATCATCTCAACGACACATTCCCAATGTGGTTGGGAACTCTTCCTAAGTTGAGAGTTTTAAGCTTGAGATCGAATAAGTTGCATGGACCAATTAGAACTTTAAGAAGTGAAAACATTTTTCTTGAGCTTCGAATGTTGGATATCTCTTCCAATGCCTTCACGGAAAACTTACCGATGAGTCTGTTTCAACATTTAAAAGCCATGAGCACAATTGATCAAACGATGAATGCACCAAGTGAGGAAGGAGATGAATATTACCAAGACACGGTAACTCTTGTAACAAAGGGATTGGAGCTTGAAGTTGTGAAAATCCTTTTTTTGTACACCACTATTGATCTTTCAAACAATAAATTTGAAGGACATATTCCAAGTATTATGGGAGATCTCATTGCACTCCGTGTGCTGAATTTATCTCATAATGGATTGGAAGGTCATATACCCTCATCAGTTGGAAGTTTATCTTTGGTTGAATCATTGGACCTATCAAGTAACCATCTTGTAGGAGAGATACCAGCACAATTTGCTTCTCTTACATCTCTTGAAGTCATCAATCTTTCCTACAATCATCTCGAAGGGTGCATTCCTCAAGGAACTCAACTTCAGACCTTTGAGAGCAATTCATATGAAGGTAATGATGGATTACGTGGATTACCTGTTTCAAAAGGCTGTGGTAGTGATGATAATGATTCAGAATCAGAGAAAATTGTTACTGGATTTGAGCTTGATAAAGAAAGTGACTTTGAATTTCTGAATGATTTTTGGAAAGCTGCTCTTATGGGGTATGGAAGTGGAGTATGTATTGGATTATCGATAATATATTTCATGTTCTCAACTGGAAATCCGAGATGGCTTGCAAGAATCATTGTTGAACTGGAACACAAAATAATGATGGGAAGGAGAAAGAAGCAGCAAAGGAAAAGGCAAAGGCAATACAGAAGGCAAAGGCAAAGCCGGACTGAACAACTTTTTTTCAAATTGTAATTTCATTTTAGCATAAAATAAAAGACTTAACTTTCTTTGTGTAAATATAAAAAATCAGATAGTAAATAAACAAATTCATACATGCAGGTAGTTGGAGAAGAATTTGTTGGAATGCTCATCAGAGATGCAATAATATCAGAAACAGCAGCTTATGGTTTATAACTTTAGGAAATGTAATATTATGAATATTGATGATATATTGTGTGTAAATTTTCCATTTTTCCAAAAAAAAGAATATAAATATTGTGTGTGTCCCTGAGGAGACATTCGATTGAAAAAATGAAGTGTATTCGTTCGTTATGGTGATATTTCACGTAGGAAAAGTGAAACAACTGATAGTTAAGTTGTGTTTCGATAAACAGTTGATGAAAAATGGGTTTCCATTGTGCATTTTTTCGTTGTGTTCCCATTGTGCATTTTTTCTACCGACTCAATAGTCTTTCTGTTGATCAAAAGAGAGAGAGCATTCAGAGAAGCTGAATTGACGGAGGAAGATATTTTGGGTGTAACCGAGGGAAAGAGGATTAACAACGAAGAAAAAAAACGAATCTCCCACAATCGTCTCCAAGGATGCATCCCTCAAAGACCTCAATTTCATACCATTAAGGGAAATTCATATGAAGGTAATGATAAATTGCGTGGATTCCCAGTTTCGAAAGGTTGTGGCAGTGATCAATTATCAGAGGCAAGTTATACCATATCTGTGCTTGAAGATCTAGAAAGCAATACTGAATTTCTCAATACTATGTATTGGATTATATGTAGTATGTTTCATGATTTCAACTGGAAATCCGAAATGGCTCGCAAGAATCATTGAAGAACTGGAACACAAAATTAGTAGTGTATTGAATGAAAAACCGTCGGGATCACATATCACCCAAAATCCATGGACATATCACACAAAAAAAGGAAAAATCGGTATTTCTCGTTCAGACCTCGTTCAAACTTTTAAATCCCGACATTTGAACCTCTGAACTAACGCATGCCATTAAATAGGTCGTCACGGACGCCCACAAAAAATTTCGACCAAAAAACCGTCGGGATCACATATCACCAAAATTCATGGACTATAGCACATTAAAAATGAAAAAAAGGGTATTTCTCATTCCAGACCTCGTTTAAACTTGAAAATTTCAATATTTTTCACTCTGGACCAACGCACGTCATTAATAAAGTCGTCACGGACACCCAAGAAAAATTTATCTGAGATTTTTTTAGTCTGTTTAGTCCATTAAGTACACCACTCTGAACTTCGGAATGTGTTTTTAAGTTGCATTTCTTGTGTAAGTTGCATTTGCAGAATGAGATTTGCTGCTTCCGTTAGCTGAGGTTTGTGACTTAAGTGTTAGAAGAGTAAGTTTAGTATTGACCATCGGTATGAATAACCTCAAAATTTTGTGATGATGGTAATCGGTAGATTAGAAAGTAACACATCATATGATTCTATTTGAAGAAGAAAACTAAAAAGATGATTCTCTATTCTTTTTTAAGTTCGTTTTCTTTTTGAGAGAATTTATTTTTTGTATGATGTATTGTTTACTTGAAAAAAGATGTATATGTGTGTAGCACATGGATAGAAATAAAAAGGCAAAAACATAACAACCCAAATTTGACAAAAGAATGACAATTTTCTCTGATATATAACAGAAAAAGTGTACGAATACGACTATAAGAGAAAGAGAGAGATTTATTGTTCTAACACTGGATATGGTAAATGTGATAGCACAACAATCCCACAATCCACTGCAATAGATTAGAGAGTACCTTCACGCAAAGAGGTAACATGATCAAATGATCTGAGAAACAAAAAGTTGTTTCCTGAATGAAAACATGTTTATTTAACTTCACTAGAACTTCAAGGAATGAAAACACGTTTCCTGAACTTCGAATCACTGATCTCTTTCTTCCACTCTTTTTCCATTGGGGAATTTGAGAAACTTGCGAGATCTTTCTCTCAATGACAGGAAATTCCTTCATCTATGACATCGCTGACATTCCTGTATTTGTCGAGAAACAACTTGAAGGGAAAAAAATCTGCAATGCTTTGGTAGTATCACTGCCCTCCAGTTTGTGATGATGTCACATAATAATCTCAGTGGAGAGCTCCCTTCGTCTATTTGAAATTTAACATCACTGCAAATTCTAGATATGGGTAGGAACAATCTAAAGGAAGCAATATCCACAATGTTTTGGCAATATGAGTAGTCATCTTGAGGTTCTGGATATGCAACACAACAATCTTTCAGGGACTCTTCCAATGACTTTTAGAGCCGGAACATTTAGAAGCTTCTAAAGGGGAAAATTCCTTAATCTTTGGCCAATTGCAAAGAGATGCAAGTTCTGGATTTAAAAGATAATCAGCTCAACGACACATTCCCGATGTGGTTGGGAACTCTTCCTGAGTTGAGAGTTTTAAGCTTGAGATCGAATAAGTTGCATGGACCCCTTAGAACCTTAGGAAGTGAAAATATGTTTCTTGAGCTTCAATTTGGCAGGTTCTCGAGCTTGACACAGCTTGATCTCTCAGGTCAAGTACCTTCTGAAATGTCTTATCTTTTATCTAAAAAAAAATTATATGATATGGAAATAATTCTCTTTGATTTTCTTTCCTAGAACCTATAATTATTCTTACTTTGCATCTGCCTCTGAACACAGGTCGTGGGTAAACATTTCTTTCCAAATTCAAAGAGTCTCTTGATTGGAAACAAAATATATTTAACTCAAAAGTGCTTCTGTTGATTGAAATAATCTGACAAAAAAAAAAAATTGTTTTTCTTTAGACAATTACAAAAGAATAAGACTTATTTGAAAGTTATGTTTTCCTACTTATTTGGTTTCTTATGCAAGACCTGAGAAACAACAAAAACTTCCAACAAAATAGTCTTCTTCTTGACTTAAAATATTTTCATCAACATATAAGCTTTGAATTGATTTCCATGAAGGAACCAGTCCTTGTTTGGCAGTAATTCTAAATATGATGTCGATTCAGCTCTCACAAAAGACAATTTATTTTCTTTAGACAAATACAAAACACGGCCGATTTGAAAGTAATGTTGTCCTACTTATTTGTCTTCTTATACTTGACTAGACCAATAATGCAGCCAATTCAAAATATCATATATATATACGTTAAAAAGAATACCTTCCTAGGCATTTCAATCAAGGCAGTTAAAAATTAAGGTGAAATACTTAACTATATATGATGTTTCAAGTTTCAAATTATTCAAAAAGAAAGAGTCCTTGCTAAATATATATCAGCCTATATATATTTCTGTAGCCTGTTCTTGATTTTCACTATCAACTTTAAACTCATTGATGCTAAACATGGGCTACGGGCAATTCTCGTTTTTGCTCTTTGTCTGTTTCTGTCAGCTTTCTTTTTCTTCATCCATACCTCATCTGTGCCGCAAAGATCAAAGCTCCGCTCTTCTAAAATTCAAGAAAACTCTTACTGTTGATCCCTCATTAGTTTTGTGTAATGTCTACCATTATACAAGTTCATGGAATATGAGTATAGATTGCTGCTCATGGGATGGAGTGATATGCGATGAGATGACTGGCCATGTCATTGAACTTGATCTCAGTTGCAACAGTCTTGTAGGGAAGATTGATTCCAATAGCAGCCTATTCCAACTCTCTCATCTCCAAAGGCTTGATCTTTCTGTGAATAACTTCTCTAATTCTAACATCCAGCCTGAATTTGGCAGGTTCTCGAGCTTGACATATCTTGATCTTTCTGGCTCCTATTTCTCAGGTCAAATTCCTTCTGAAATCTCTCATCTTTACAAGTTACAATCTCTTGTTCTCTCAACATCTTATAACACTGTGCAAAGACTCGCAGCCCATGATTTTAGGTTGCTCCTTCAGAATTTGACCCTATTAAGAGTGCTTGATCTTAGTGGTGTAAGCATCTCTTCCACCATTCCTCTTAATTTTTCTTCTCATTTTACAACGCTGGTGCTTGGGCATTCAGAGTTGTATGGAGTAATACCTGAGAGTATTTTTCACCTGCCCAAACTAAAAATACTTGACTTATCCATCAATTATCAGCTCAATGGTTATTTCCCAAAGACCAAATGGAACAGCAGCGCATCTCTCACAGATTTAAATCTCCAAGGAGTGAATTTTTCTGGTAATTTGCCCGAGTCTCTTGGTTATCTAACGTCACTAAATAATTTGTTTCTTATTTTCTGCAATATCTGGGGGCCTATTCCTGAATCTCTTTCGAATCTCACTCGCATAGAGTATTTGTTCCTTGCAGGTAACTTCCTCAATGGAACAATACCATCATCGATATTCTCCCTTCCTTCACTAACTGATTTAGAATTGAGTAATAACCATTTTTCTGGTCAGCTTGAGGATATCAAGTCCAATTCACTATTATCTATTGATCTAGGCAATAATCAGCTGCAAGGCCATCTTCCCGAGTCAATTCAAAACCTTGTGAACCTCACAACTCTTCATCTTTCTTTCAATAATTTTAGTGGTAGTGTGGATGTCAGTTTCTTTTCAGACCTCAAACATCTTTCATCTCTTGGTATTTCATATAATAGCATCTCATTCACAAATGAAAACAAAGTTAATTTTACTTTGCCTGTATCACTTGTGTACTTACAGTTGGCTGCCTGTGAAGTGAAAGAATTGGAGTTTCTAAGATCCGCAAAGAAGCTTGAGCACTTGGATCTTTCTAATAATAAGCTTCAAGGAAGATTTCCAGATTGGGCATCGTCTAACTGGATGTTTTCATTGAAAACTTTTAATCTATCCCACAACATGCTGACAAGTGTGGACTTAACTCCTTTTCAATCTTTACAAACAATTGATTTGCGATCCAATTCTCTTCAAGGGTCCCTATCTATGCCACCAAATACCACAACATACTTCTTCATATCAGAAAATAATCTTAGTGGAGAAATTCCTTTGTCTATTTGCAACTTGACATCATTAGTAATGCTAGATTTGGCGAGAAACAACTTGAAGGGAGCAATTCTGCAATGTTTGGGTAATATCAGTAGCCTCCAGGTTCTGGATATGCACCACAACAGTCTTACAGGGACTCTTCCAAACACTTTTAGATTTGGAAGTTCTCTGAGAAGCCTCAACTTGCACGGCAATAAACTAGATGGGAAAATTCCCCAATCTTTGGCCAATTGCAAAGAGTTGCAAGTTCTTGATTTAGGAGATAATCACCTCATTGATATATTCCCGATGTGGTTGGGAACTCTTCCAAAGCTGCAAGTATTAAGCTTGAGATCCAATGAATTGTATGGGTCCATTAGAACTCCAACGATTGAAAACATATTTCCTAATCTTCGAATGTTAGATCTCTCTTCCAATGCCTTCACCGAAAACTTACCAACGGGTTTGTTTCAACATTTGAAAGCCATGAGGACAATTGATCAAACTATGAACGCACCACATTATGAAGGAACTGATGGATATTACCAAGACTCGGTAGCTGTCGTATCCAAGGGATTTGAGCGTGAAATTGTGAGAATCTTGTATTTGTACACCGTTATCAATCTTTCAAGTAATAAATTTGGAGGGCAGATTCCAAGTATCATGGGGGAACTCATTGCAGTTCACATATTGAATATATCTCATAATGGATTGGAAGGTCATATACCGTCATCACTTGGAAGTTTATCTTTGGTTGAATCATTGGACCTGTCAAGTAACCATCTTGTAGGAAAGATACCAGAACAATTTGCTTTTCTTACTTCTCTTGAAGTCTTCAATCTTTCCTACAATCATCTCGAAGGGTGCATTCCTCAGGGAAATCAATTTCATACCTTTGAGAACAATTCATATGAAGGTAATGATGGATTACGTGGATTCCCACTTTCAAAAGGCTGTAGTAATGATTCAGTATCAGAGACAAATGATACCATTTCTGGACTAGACGATGAAGAAAGCAATTCTGAATTTCTGAATGATTTTTGGAAAGGTGCTCTTATGGGCTATGGGAGTGGACTATGTATTGGAGTATCCATAATATATTTCATGATTTCAACTGGAAAACCGATATGGCTTGCAAGAATCATTGTAGAGCTGGAGCACAAAATAATGATGGGAAGGAGAAAGAAGCAGCGAAGGCTAAGGAATAACAGAAGAAGAAATAATCACTTCTAGACAAGTTATAAGTTTTGATTTCAGAACTTGAGGTAAATTCTGTTAGGAATTGAAACTTTTAGAGAAGAAAATAATGTTCAGCAGCAGAAACTTTCATTCATATATTCAGCTTTTGAAAGCATACACACATATATCTACATAAGCTTTTCCAAAGTTAGTAGAGGACCATACATATCCAACCACTATTGACTTTCTTACAAAACATATTCCATAAAACAAGGACTACCTTTCTTTTACATACTTAACATAATATTTAAGAAAATAACAATTAAACAAAAAACATCTAGAAATATCTCATTTTCTAACA
>JAJOOF010028588.1:0-30118 GCA_029582545.1 Solanum lignicaule
TACCACTTGACAGTTTAGAAGAGTGTGAGCAACATAGTTGGTAGGTAATTTAATTTGCTAATTAGGGATAATCTCATTGTGTTTCAATAAAAAAAAAATATATTGACATGTGGATAAGTTGTTAAGTATTATTAATCTAGTATAGATGATAAAATCAAGGAGCAATACTTTCTCACTTAACAATTTGACATTATTTTTTCAAAATTTATTCAATTTTGTTCTTGGATAATGGTTTTAGATGACCTAAGTTCTCCAATAAGCTTACTGATCAAGATTTTTTGGTCAACCATAATACTCATGCTCTCATCGTAGTTAAGCACTAATAACACAACAACCATATTTATTTATTATCCACTATGAGTAGAAATATTCAATTAAGTAGTTCATTAGAGGCGGAGTTAAATTTTGAAGTTTATGAAACATTCTTGCAGCCATCTCAAGTGAGTATATTAGTAATAATTGGACTTATAATAAATTATTCATGTTTATATAATGCAAATGCAGGTTTTAAACAAAAAAATATGAGTTCACGTGAATCTATATCTGGTATCCGCCCCTCCCTATTTCAAACCAGTTGAAATTCATGTACATGCATGCAAAAGCCTTCACTATGTAATATATTAAAACCTTCACTTGCTCACTTTCCACATTGGGTACCATTATACAGTCTCTCTAGATTTCGTGTTTCATACAAAACCCTAATTAAGATGCATGCATCCAACATGTATCACAACACTTGGCTCTTAAAGGATTTTAAATTTACATTTTTTTAATCTACTCTTAGTTAGTTGCCATTATAAATTGAGTTTAAGATACATAGAGGGTCTAGGGAGGGCAATGGGCCTGGGTGAGGTGGATGTGGGCGGGGCGAGGCGGGTTTAAGGCTACGTGGGTGGGGCGGTTTAATTAAGGTTACGTGGAACGGAGAGGGATGCGGGGTGTGTAAGTGGGTTTTTTAAAAACTAATGTGGACGGGTTGTGGGCCTATGCGGTTTTGTGCGAGTTCAAACTTAATTTCAATTTTTTACATGTTATAAGAGTAATACAACATTATTTATTATTTATTAATTTTTATCTAAGTTACTAAAATATTCAAGATAGTAAATGAAAATGGTTGAATCAAAACTAATATGGTTTCTTACATTCTTCCCAATTGACCTCCATAAAATAAACTTTTGAGTAATTATCTACTAAATTAATACAACTTAATAAGAAATAAATTTAAGGTTTAGGTTAGTTGTACTTAGATTTACTTTTGGTATGCTCGTTTACTTTGTTTCCATACCCGTTTTGACCTCTAAGTATCTAGATTCTATCTTTTACAGTGTTTTTTCCTTTCTTGCTCAGTGGTCCTGTGATATCTACTGAGTAGCTTTGTTTTGGTACTCAGGCTACACTCTGCATATTTTTCGTTATAAAGTTCCTAGTACCTTCTACCAACGATGATAGTTCATGCTATATTTTTCCACTTTGGGATATCAGAGATGAGGGTGAGCATTTGGCATCCTGGATCAGCATGCCATCTTCTATATATATGTTAGCTAGTATTTTTCCTTTGAGACAGCTTGTTACGGTCCACTTTTTGGACTTGTATATGTTTATATTAGACAACACTGTTCTCGTTACCTCAAGGTTCTGGGAGGGTTCTATTGTATACAATTTTTGGTTTTGTTTAACCTCCGTCTTTTCTTTTCTTTGTATTATTACTGTTGAGTTCTTCCCGTGTACTCACTACTTTCTGTTCTAGGTACTGGTTGACTTATCTACTAGTGGGTCATAGTAAATTCCATCATTACCCGGGAAGTCAGGTCGTGACATGATTTTTGTTGGGGCATGTTGAGAAATGATGGACAAGAAGGGTGATCGGCAATGACTCCAAGGGTTATTTTGTTAGAGATTGGAGTTAAGGAATTTTTTATAGGGTAATGTAATTTTTACATTTTATTTATAACATGGGCCAATTTTTATATGATTAAAAAATATCTGTCAATTTTAATAGAATTGGTGTTTCAATTGGTTTTCTAAATAATTAGCTTAAGAATTTACCCGGGGTTGTGTCAAATCAAAAGATTAATGTAAAATAACATATTAAAGAGTAGATAAAAGTGAGAATACATGTTAAATATAAAAGTTTATTTAAGAATATCGGATGCAAACTTTAAATAAATAATATCATATTTACTTGACTCATTTGTACCTTTGATAATCCTTTAGCAGTTCCGAGTAATTGCAATAAGTGTAGTCTGATGCCTTTTCACTCTGGAGTAGAACAAAAACCAGCACACTGCTCAAAGGAGATATGAACAATAGTATTACAACCTATGTTATAGACCACCTATCAAAGCACTCTTAGACCACATGTTCTGCAATGACCATCATTATTTTCTAACATCATGAATGACCCCGATAATAAGACGATAACAAATTGACCCTGCATATTAAGAATAACAGAATGCTCGATGAACAATGCTAAATTGGTGTGCTAGAAGACAATCATCGTACACACAATTATAACCTTTAATAAATTCAAGGATTTATATGTCGAAGAAACTTCCCAACGTTTACAATAGATTGTCATCAAACTACTTTTGCCTTGTAAATAAGACAACTGAAGCACCGACACTATCAAAATTGACTGACATTTTTAAATTTTCTTCAAACTATACCATATCTATGATAAATGACATGTAAAATATATATCACCCTTTAAACAATCTTTTAGCCCTAGTTGCTAAAACATAACCTTTGGAGCCATCGTCGATCTCTTTACTTCCCCATCTTTTCATCTCTCCCCTCACCATATCCCACTGGTCAACCACTTTTTCCTCCTTCACCATCATGAAAATTGTTCATAATGCCACTTTTAGCATTGTCATTGTCTTCCTTTAACCATTGTTCTATCGTGGAACACCGTGATACCAATTTAAAAAAGTCAACGTACTCGTGGCCAACAGATATCCACTGCTCTAACACTATTAATCCAACATATTCCAGAATCTGTAAGCATTTCAAAACACTCTAGATAGATAAAAATTTACTTTCTAATATTCAAAATATGAGATAAAGGTATTCTCGATTCTAATTTCAGTGTAGATAGCAATTTTAGACGAAAAAAGTCAAAAAAGATTTTCACCTTCTAATTTTAATTTCTTAGTTTGATTCTACGAAAATTTTCAAAAAGCTGGTTGGTTTTCACGGAGTGAAATTAAAAATAATAGGGGAAATTCGTAGCAACTTGAATCTAGAGTGTTGGCTTTATTAATATTGGTTTTGGGTCTTCATTTCTTTTTCTTCTCTTTTTATTCATCTTATTTTCCCTATTCATTATTACATATTCAATACACAAGTTGATAAAAAATTATACTTCATTATATATTTACTATAAAAAATGTATTTTGTTACATTTTCTCAAATGTTCTATGCATAAATCAACTTTGCTTGTCGATTTCTCTGTCAAATCAAAAACATTTACTAGCACGGAGTGGCTGAGAGTCACTCTGGTTGAGCCTGCGCGCCAGGATCAAGTCAACTAGGCTAGTGCCGAGGGTATTACTAGTACAAACTGGTCACCTGATGCTAAGAGGTGGCTACACTTGGTTACTAGGAGGATCCGCCCGTCGGGCAACCGCACCGACATGACCTTTGCTCGGGACTTGGTGGTGGCATGCGCTATACAGGGCATCGAGTTGAACGTGGGGGCGCAGATTATTTTGTAGTGGAAGATGTTCTACCGAGGTAACAAGAAAGCCTTCTCCCTACCGGGAATTATTACTGCACTATGCAAGCGGGCAGAAGTGCCACTCCTCGACACTGACGAGGTACGTCTTATGTATCCCCCTTCAGCCTCTTTTGGTGAGGTCGGGTTCTACTTCCAGGAGCAAGAGAAGGAGAACGGGTAGGTCTAGCAGCAGTAAGACGGTCGTAGATTCGGACGAAGAGGGCCCACACTCAGGTGCACGAGTCGAGGAGGATATGGCGGCTGTCCGGAAGAACATGGGGAGTGCCTTTGCTAACTTCACTCTGGTTTCACCCAGCACTTCCTTAGAGGTTGATGCTCTGTTGCGAGCTATGCCAGGAGAGTAGGAAGGGTCTGGAGAGGGATCGTCTGATGGTCCATAACTGGAAGGTTGTGAGGACTATATTTACCTACATCGCCCCTGATCAAGAGCTTCCTCAAATCGAGAAGAGGGATTTTAAACATTTCACTTTCATGGACGAGGCAGCGACCAGTCTGGTACCTCAGAAGGATCTATGCTTAGACATTGACATCTCCCAGTCTGAGGATTCTTGATTTGGTTTTCCTTTCGCCTCTCTTGGGCTTGTATTTCAGACAAACCATATTTCCTTATGTGTTTTTGTAAGCACAGGGATGTTTGTTTTTGTTGTTCTATGCAGCCTTTAATCAATTACTAAGTTATAATTTATTCTTGATTGTTGAACACTGATTGAATAGCAGGGTGTTAGTCCAGATACCATTCGAGGTTTATTCGGGTAGTTGGGGAAAAATAGATGAGGTAGGCTGAGGTTCTGCCTGGCCCGTCCCGCTTTAGCTGGAGAAATTCTGCTCTGGCGGTCTCGCCAAATCCCGCCCCAGCGGCTCTGACAGAACCAGAACCCAGGCCAATAATTTTCTGGGACTTTTATTGCTCCTAACACTTCCTGAGATTCCCTGACTATACTTAAGCACTTAGGATTGTTCTTTCAACTAGGATAATCATTGTCCACCCTAGAATACACTCGTTCCCAGGATGCACCCAGACATTCACATGATTACTAATTGATCGCAATGCTTGTCCAGATTTCGTCTTACGAATCACTCGTAGATTATCTAGACCCTCGCACCAAACTTAGTTATGACGTCTTCTCTCAACAGCTTTCATGATACTCAAATAGTTATTCTTGAAAGTATTCAACAATTTAGCCAGCAAATTAAACATATCAAATTCGAATACGCAACACGTTAGCTCTAATCATGTCACACACATCAGCCTTATTACTTTTATATCATTAGTAAAAATCAGACACCCAAAGAAGACTTTCACTTCACAGTTAATTCAAACGACAGGAAGCACGCATTCACAGTTGTTACTACACATCACAACAATTTCACCTTATGAGTTAGTTCATCCCATAGATGACCATTACTGATCATCTATGCCTTGTACATCCTCTAAGGCCAGATACCAATTGAAACTTTCTCAGTTCCAATTACTTTGCTTGTGTCCCTTCAGTCATAACCATGACACCTAGTTCACTACGTTGAGATACCAATTGGACTTAAATCATACCACAAGTGACACTCACACAAAAAGATAGAAAAGATGAGACATCTTTCTAGAATGCTTCATAGCTTCCTGAAGATTAGGTGTGGACGTCAACACAACAATGGGCATGAGTCTATTCCATATTTTTCTCATGTACTAGGAGACAGGTAACCTAGGCTCTGATACCAATTTGTCACGACCCAATCCACCGTGCCGTGCGGGGACCAACTCTAACACCTAAGTAGAAGAACCCTCATATCCAAAATGTAACAACCCAGAAAATCAATAGTCTAAACTAGAGCCTTATCGTGTGGGATGGTATAACTTTGAGTTGGTGTCTAGGTTGAATTAGAGCTAATGTGAGGTTTTATGTAACTTCCGGATATGTTTAAGACTAAAATAAAATGAAGGAGGTAAACACCTAGGATGAATGGAAGGACCTAAGCTACCTAGGAAAGGTGCAGGAGAACTTGTTCATTTTTGAACCTAGTTGGCGATTGGGCAGCATGGTCGCCCAAGGGACTTGGCGATGCGCCAAAGTTCCCTTGGGGTCGCCTAGTGGGGTGTCCCCTGGGCCAATATACTGGAAAATTGGGAGAGCCATGTCGTGTCTCGGTGGTTGGATTGGCAATGCGCCCATTGTCCCTTAAGATCGCCTAGTTAGCTGCCCATTTTTGGAGCTCACTGGAAATTTGGGCAAGTCAAGGGTTCACTTGGTGAATCACCTAGTGCCCTTGGCTAGACAAGAGGGTCCATTGGTCATTCAAGGTCATGAAAGGGGTTAAGGGTGTTAAAGGTCTCTAAGTCCTCTTTCCAACGCCACCTTGTTTGCCAAATTTCGATCTCGGAGTAAAAAGTTATGCCCGAAATAGTGAAGCGCTGTCAGGCTGGAAAAATGGGCGAGTCAAGGGCCATTAGGCGAGTCGCCTAGTGCCCTTGGCGAGCCAAGGAGTGCCAATGGGTGAGCTTCAGCGTGAAGACCATTATTTGTAAGTTTTAAGTTGGGCTCTTTAAGTAGTCTTTCCATAACTTGAAACAGCACTTTCCCACTTTTTTCCTAACAAGTATATATACTTTTCAATGTCAAATTTCCTTTAATTTAGTTACTTCCACTTATTAAAAAGAGAAAACTCAATTCCCTCTTTTCTCAATAATTTTCTCTCTAAGTTCAAGGAAGAAGAAGAAGCCATAGGAGCTAGGGTTTGTAGATTGTCAAGGTTCTTGCACAAATCTCTTGGAGATTCTAAATTGAGGTATGGATGCTTTTCATTCTTGGTTAGATATCACCAAGAAGCCCCTTCAACTATGTTTTCAAATTCCCCAAATCTAGGGTTTTAAAATCTAGTCATGGGTCTTCTTCCAAAACGAATTCAATTGTTTAATTATGGTTTATTATTATTGTTTAAGATGATTTATGGTTGTATTAATGGAGTATTGATGGTTTTTGATAAAATCCTTCCTTGGACCCATGATTTCCCATTCTTCCCAAATTGTGAACTAATGTATGCCTTGATTGATGATGAAAGCTTGGCAATGGATTATGTTTATACTGAATTATGTTTGTTATTGATGATACTACTGACTTTAGATGATTCTAACTTGAAATCTAAAGAGTCCATGAGTTTTCCCCAATCCTAGCTACGGCTCTTCCCTACACTATGAATGTTGTTAGAAGTTGACTCAATTGATTGAATGCGAGTTGATTATGATGTAATTACATGATCTAAGTATGAATATACCTATATTCTTGATTAACCTAAGATTCTAGGGTTATATCATGAAAGAGGTAAATTGAGGGTTAGAGATGAACCTTTAAGATTGATGAACTTCTTAGTGAATTGCCTTAGATTAGATCACTTAGACATGAATTGCTTATAAGTGAATCTTGTAGACATGAACTAACTTGATAGGTCTTATATGATGGATCATGGTTGAAGTAGTATTGTGATCTAGTTTACTTGATGCTATATGTCTAAAATTGAGTAAGAATGAAGTACGTAGTTAAGTTTACCTTAAGAATTAGGTATACATGATTACAATGTGAGGCATGTCTTGAGGGTAAGGCTCATAGTATGAAGATAATTCCTAAGGCTTAAATGGTAAAAGCTAATATGAATAAGTTAAAGATGTTTAGGCTTAAAGAAAGAAGCTATTAGGCATGTTGAAGTTGTATGTGGCATTATTGTGCAAAGACTTCACCCACATGACCTATAATATGACCACATAAGTTTATGCAAGAAATGAATGTATTACTTGGGTCATGGTTGTATCTATGTTATATATGTTGAATGCTAGATGTGTTGACTCAATGTGACTCTTAAGTGCAATATATGTGTATTATGTGTGATTGTGGTATGATTTACATGCTTATGAACACTTGAGAAGGAAGTGTCCATGATGATAATGTATCTATGGTGTTGACTGAAAAGTTAGTTCTCATATGCACATTGGCATACTATTGTGCATGAAATGTACATGATCATGTTGATCCACTAAAGCATGAATTATAATGTAAAAGGTTTACTCACTTATTGATGGTTCTAAAGTGAAAGGGTATGCTCACTTAATGAAACTTTAAGCTATTATGATGAATGTTGGTTTGAGTGCCTGGTGCATTCTCTTGTAACCTTGAACTTAAGTAAAGACTTAATATAACTTTTAAAGGGAATTATGCTTAGCATCGAGCGGATATGAATATTAGATGGGTTCCTTCACACTAGTCGAGAGGTTAACATTACAGTGTCTCATGAGATAGAAACCCACACATTAGTAGTATAAGGTTTCTAGTAGCACTCTTCATATCCCATAACTACGTGCCCCCGTAGGTCTTATCTAGTGGATCCACATAGAAGCTATGATGTATGTTCTACCTTAGGAAAGTAGGACCTCTCTTTTCGGAGTGGGAGTAGAACACCAGATTCCATGTAGCTCACATGGTTTGTGTCGGTTAAGGCTAAATCTCCCTAAATAATAAGAATACGAATTATGATAAGAACATGGGTGTGTTCTATGATCCCTCAAGAGGTTCTACTTAGTATGAATGGGGGTATGGGACTTCATTCGTACATTGCACAAGTAGGCTTTGAGAGTGGGCATGGTATGTCTCTTTTATGATATAATGATTATGAGTTAAATGTACGCTTTATATGAATTATTAATATGAATATGAACTATGCTTATGATTCCTTGATGAGACTTACTTAGTGTGAGTGGGGGTATGAGCTTCAAATGTAC
This sequence comes from Solanum lignicaule, assembly GCA_029582545.1. Classification (NCBI taxonomy): domain Eukaryota; kingdom Viridiplantae; phylum Streptophyta; class Magnoliopsida; order Solanales; family Solanaceae; genus Solanum; species Solanum lignicaule. The sequence goes on from JAJOOF010028588.1 coordinate 8,499, forward strand.
ATTGCACAAGTAGACTCATAAAGGGGTTGTGGGGTAGGTTCTTTTATGTTATGATTTTATGATGACTTATGAATGATGTATGAAGGTATGTATGAATGTTAAGCTTTGTTTTCAGTTGTCACATGTTATGAACATGAATGACTCCTTACTTATGTATGTTGGTTATGACTATGGTAAACTAAGATATATATGTTGATGGTAGCCTAAAAGTGAGACTTAGTGTAGATAGGATTATGGGATCCTAGCTATGCATTGCACAAGTTTAGCTAAAGGTTGCTCATGTGATAGTCTTATTCTGTTGATATGATCTTTTTATGTACTTATGTATGTGAACTATGTCTTGTGAAGATTAGAGTTATGTTGTGTTGAAGACTATACTTGTAATTTTGACTATATTCTATATGTTATGATGGATTGTGCATGACTTGTCTTATGAGCTACATTTTCCATCTCTTTCAAATATGATGTTCAAAAGTGACATGAATCATGGTTTTAAACTAAATGTCCCTTTTAATGCATGTTTTAAGGATATTCTTGCATGGCTTCCATACTTAGTACATTTTGTGCTGACCCATATTTCTACATTTTCTATATGTGTAGACTTTGGAGATATTAGATTCCGTCATCGTGGCTAGGACCTCTGTAGATCAAGAAGAAGAAGATTGGCGAGTCCTCATTGTATTCGAGGGCTCAACCACATGTCCTTTATTGCCTTTACTTTTATGTCTTTAGATTTATGTAAGGGTCGTGTCCCTAAGATTGTATTAAATATTTTTAATTCTAATGTTATAGATGGTTTGAGATATAGTGTCATAGACTCTCTCATTTTATAAAGTTTTCGATCGTAAAGAAAAGTTTTGAATTTTCCGCATTTTTCCTATTTTGTTATGTCATGATATGCTAAGGGCTTGTATAAGACCCCTTCCGGGTCAAGTACACCGTGTTACGACTAGGGGGTGCTCTGAGGTCGTGACAAACTTAGTATCAGAGCATGAGGTTTTGGAATGGTCTTAGGATGTCTCAAACCACGTCTAGTAGAGTCGTGTTCGTCAGTGTGAGTCGCGACTCATATATGAGTGAGAGTATATAGGACGTGTCATAGATCTATAAGCTCTCTATCTTATCCCTTATCCAATGGTCTTTAGGATGTGACTATTAGAAGGGGTTATGCTACAAGGAGTGAGGGATAAAGGTTGGTCGAGATGACACTTATGGCCTTGTGACTTGATAGATTTGAGATGATAGATTGTGATGATGTATTTAGTGTGTAGATGCTTCATTGTTGCCTTTATCTTATAAAAAGGGTATAAAGGAATTGAGGATGCCTATCTCCTAAGGGGGAGATAGTGTGCCTACCTAGCAAGGTGATTGTGAGGTATGTTTACTTGTTGGGAGAACCTGGATTAGACATGATGAGTTCGAGGTATGTTGATAGAGTGGTGCTTAAGTGGTGCCTAGAGATGACTGAGTGAGTAGACTTTTTTAAAAGATGATAAGAGTGTAATGCTCCATGGTTTAGAATAATCTTGTGCGATGAGTGTGAAGGCTTAGTTATGACTTTCTCCGACCTTAGAATTGAAGGAAGTAATGTTGTAAAGAGTTTGTATAGGCTTACCCCTAAGTGGGGGATAATGTGCTTAGATGGTAAGGCCATTGAGTGTCCTTGATATTTATGAATTAAGCTTGGTTGATAATCTCACCTTAAGAGGTGTAGTGAGTTTGAGGAGTTTAGTCCCAGTTTAGTAGGCATATAAGACCTTGAGTGGTGTTGGTAAGGATACCTGTGAGCAAAATAGCTTAAATGAGAGCCACTCTAAGTTAGAAGTACCAATTGGGAAGCATTGTTGATAGATTTCTATTGATTTTAGACCTAACTTATCCATTATGAGTTTGTGATGGGTTGGAGTATTTGATGAATAATGGTATAGAAGTGGTGCTTAAAGAGTGTGGAGGTGGCGTTTTAGTAAAGGTTTTGGTTGAAGGTACTTATTTGGGAGGCCAATGGCTAGTGAGATGTCCCAATATCCTTATGTTCCCTTTTATTCCTCCTCTAGCTCAAGATGATAAGTCCTCCTTGACTCATTATATGATTTTAGAGTCTTGGATGTTATGTGTGTCCTATAATTTCTTTGTTCCATAGAGTTACTTTTGTTAACCTTGGTAAGGTTTGGATGCATGGTTATTAAACCTCTATTAGTTTTAGAGCCCAGTAAGGTTTTAATGAGCCTTGGTAATGTTTGAGTTTGTTTGAAAGGAGTAGTATGTGAGGTTTTAGAAAAAAGGGGGCTTACTCCTAAGTGGGAGATCATGTGCTTGGATAGCAATTTTGATTGAGATTCCCGATATCCTCATCCTTTTCTTCTATTCCTATTACAGCTTGAAACCAAGAAGTTCCTTTTGGACTTGTTCCATATCTATGAGTCATGAGTATTTTAGAGATTTCCATGACCTCCTTATGTTATGCATGCTTTTGAAAGATTCTTATTTTGTATAAAATGGATTTCTCATGATTTCCATGTTTCTCATGTTGTTATGCATCTTAGTATGGTGATTGCATATTTGACTTCATGAGATGATGAGATGAACATGCTTTGTTAAGTTGTTTATGAAATGACACATTGGCTCCATAATGTTGTATTGAGCTTGCTTTAGTTAGGAAAAGATAGTTCCTCCTATGATTATGTGATTGGTGATGTTTGGAAGTGTTGGTATAGGCTTGCGCCTAAGGGGGAGATGGTGTGCCTAGCTAACATTGTTGTTATGTGCTTATATGTTGCCATGACATCTTTAGGTGATGCATATTCATGAAAACTAGTGTTTTAAAAGAAAATGACTTTATATGCATTGTTTCCCTCATGTTGTAGTGCATTGAGTAGGAGTTGCATGCATGTTGAACTTCATGAGAAGGTTATATGAGCATGTTTCAGTTAGGAGTTGAGAATTCCTCCTAAAATGAAATGCTCTTCGAAAATGATTTGCATATGAACTCCATGAGAGGATGTTGAGCATGCTATGACTAGGAAAAGGTAGTACCTCCTATGAACATGAGATATGTTGCATTGCATGCATATTGGGTTGATAGAGGAAGTTCCTACTTCCTTGTATTGCATTAAGTATGCTTGAGTGGAGTGATGTTTCCTCCTTTGAATGAATACACATTGAGAATAGTGTGTTTTGAGGTGTGTATTAATGTGAAGTTGCTTGTATGATGGGCTGCTAGTCTTGAGTCATTAATCCCTTAAAGTGTTTTAAGTGTCATTCGAGGACGAATTTTCCTAAGGGGGATGATGTAACAACCCGGAAAATCAATAGGCTAAACTAAAGCCTCATCGTGTGGGATGGTATAACTTCGAGTTGGTGTCTAGGTTAACTTAGAGCTAGTGTGAGGTTTTATGTAACTTCTGGAGATGTTTAAGACTAAACTAAAATGAAGGAGGTAAACACCTAGGATGAAGGCAAGGACCTAAACTACCTAGGAAGTGTGAAGGAGAACTTGTTCATTTTTGGACCTAGTTGGCGATTGGGCAGCATGGTCGCCCAAGGGACTTGGCGATACGCCAAAGTGCCCTTGGGTTCGCCTAGTGGGCTGTCCCCTTGGCCAAGGTACTGGAAAACTGGGCGAGCCAAGATGTGGCTCGCCGGATGGATTGGCGATGCACCCATTGTCCCTCAAAATCACCTAGTGAAGTGCCCATTTTTGGAGCTCACTGGAAACTTGGGCGAGCCAAGGCTTCACTTGGTGAGTAGCCTAGTGCTCTTGGTGAGACAAGAGGGTCCATTAGTCGAGCAAGGTCGTGAAAGGGGTTAAGGGTGTTAAAGGGCTCTAAGTCCTCTTTCCATCGCCACTGAGTTTGCCCAATTCCGATCTCGGATTAAAAAGTTATGCCCGAAATAGTGAAGCACTGTCAGGCTGGAAAAATGGGCGAGCCAAGGGCCATTAGGCGAGTCGCCTAGTGCCGTTGGCGACCCAAGGAGTGCCAATGGGCAAGCTTCAGCGTGAAGACCATAATATTTAAGTTTTAAGTTGTGCTCTTTAAGTAGTCTTTCCATAACTTGAACCAACACTTTCCCACTCTTTTCCTAACATGTATATATACTTTTGAAGATCAAATTTCCTTCAATTTAGTTACTCCCACTTATTAAAAAGAGAAAACCCAATTCCCTCTTCTCTCAATAATTCTCTCTCTAAGTTCAAGGAAGAAGAAGAAACCATGGGAGCTACAGTTTGTAGATTGTCAAAGTTCTTTCCCAAATCTTTTGGAGATTCTTAATTGAGGTATGGATGCTTTTCATTCTTGGTTAGCTTTCACCAAGAAGCCCCTTCAACTATGTTTTCAAATTCCCCAAATCTAAGGTTTTCAAATCTAGTCATGGGTCTTCTTCCAAAATGAATTCAATTGTTTAATTATGGTTTATTATGGTTTTTTAAGATGATTTACGGTTGGATTAATGGAGTATTGATGGTTTTTGAGAAAAATCTCCCTTGGACCCATGATTTCCCTTTCTTCCCAAATTGTGAACTAGGGTATGCCTTGATTGATGTTGAAAGCTTGACAATGGATTATGTTTATATTGAATTATGTTTGTTATTGATGATACTACTGATTTTAGATGATTCTAACTTGAATTACAAAGAATCTATGAGTTTTCCTTAATCCTAGTTATGGCTCTACCCTACACTATGAATGTTGTTAGAAGTTTACTCAATTGATTGAATGTGAGCTGATTATGATGTAATTACATTATCTAAGTATGAATCTACCTATATTCTTGATTAACCTAAGATTCTAGAGTTATATCATGAAAGAGGCAAATTGAGGGTTAGAGGTGAACCTTTAAGATTGATAAACTTCTTAGTGAATTGCCTTAGATTAGATCACTTAGACATGAATTGCTTATGAGTGAATCTTGTACGCATGAACTAACTTGATTAGGTCTTATATGATGGATCATGGTTGAAGTAGCATTGTGATCTAGTTTACTTGATGCTATATGTCTATAATTGAGTAAGAATGAAGTATGTAGTTAAGTTTACCTTAAGAATTAGGTATACATGATTACAATGTGAGGCATGGCTTGAGGGTTAGGCTCATAATATGAAGATAATTCCTAAGGCTTAAATGGTAAAAGATAATATGAATAAGTTAAGGATGTTTAGGCTTAAAGAAAGAAGTTATTAGGCATGTTGAAGTTGTATATGAAATTATTGTGCAAAGACTTCACCCACATGACCTATAATATGATCACATGAGTTTATGCATGAAATGAATGTATTACTTGGGTCATGGTTGTATCTATGTTATATATGTTCAATGCTAGATGTGTTGACTCAATGTGACTCTTAAATGCAATATATGCGTATTATGTGTGATTGTGGTATGATTTACATGCTTATGAACACTTGGGAAGGAAGTGTCTATGATGATAATGTATCTATGGTGTTGATTGAAAGGTTAGTTCTCATATGCACCTTTACATATTGTTGTGCATGAAATGTACATAATCATGTTGATCCACTTGAAAGGTGGTGGTATTTAGTTATTAAGTATGTGTGGTATGTTATGACTATGGTCGTATTATTGTGTTGATTGAAAGGCCAATTCTCATGAAAACACTATGAACGATAATGTGAAAGGTTTACTCACTTATTGATGGTTCTAAAGTGAAAGGCTATTCTCACTTAATGAATCTTTGAGCTATTATGATGAATGCATGTTTGAGTGCCTAGTGCATTCTCTTATAACCTTGAACTTAAGTAAAGTCTTAATATGACTTTTAAAGGGAATTATGCTTAGCACCGAGCATATATGAATATGAGATGGGTTCCTTCACACTAGTCGGGAGGTTCACATTACGGTGTCTCATGAGATGGAAACCCGCACGTTAGTAGTATAAGGTTGCTAGTAGCAATCTCCATATCCCATAAATATGTGCCCCTGTAGGTCTTAGCTAGTGGATCTACATAGAAGCTATGATGTATGTTCTACCTAAGGCAAGTAGGACCTCTCTTTTCGGTGTGGGAGTAGAACACCGGATTCCATATAGCTCACATGGTCTGTGTAGGTTAAGGCTAAATCTCCCTAAATGATAAGAATACGAACTATGATAAGAACATGGGCATGTTCTATGATTCCTCAAGAGGTTCTACTTAGTATGAATGGGAGTATGGGACTTCATTCGTACATTGCACAAGTAGGCTTTGAGAGTGGGCATGGTATGTGTCTTTTATGATATGATGATTATGAGTTGAATGTATGCTTTGTATGAATTATGAATATGAATATGAACTGTGCTTATGATTCCTTAATGAGCTTTACTTAGTGTGAGTGGGGGTATGGGACTTCACTTGTACATTGCATAAGTAGACTTATAAAGGGGTTGTTGGGTAGGCTCTCTTATGTTATGATGTTATGATGACTTATGAATTATGTATGAAGGTATGTATGAATTTTAAGGTTTGTCTTCACTTGTCACATGTTATGAACATGAATGACTCCTTACTTATGTATGTTTGTTATGACTATGGTAAAGTAAGATATGTATGTTGATGGTAGCCTAAAAGTGAGACTTAGTGTAGATAGGATTATGGGATCCTAGCTATGCATTGCACAAGTTTAGGTTAAGGTTGCTCATGTGATAGTCTTATTATGTTGATATGATCTTTTTATGTACTTATGTATGTGAACTATGTCTTGTGAATATTAGAGTATGCATTATGTTGTGTTGAAGACTATGCTTGTAATTGTGACTATATTCTATATGTTATGATGAATTGTGCATGACTTGTCTTATGAGCTACATTCTCCAACTATTTCAAAGATGATGTTCAAAAGTGGCATGAAGCATGGTTTTAAACTAAATTTCCCTTTTAATGCATGTTTTAAGGATTTTCTTGCATGGCTTCCATACTTAGTACTTTTTGTGCTAACCCATATTTCTACATTTTCTATAAGTGTAGGCTTCAGAGATATTGGATTCCATCCTCGTGGCTAGGACCTTTGTAGATCAAGAAGAAGAAGATTGGTGTGTCCTCATTGTATTCGAGGGCTCAACCACATGTCCTTTATTGCCTTTACTTTTATGTCTTTAGATTTATGTGAGGGCCGTGTCCTTAAGATTGTATTAAAGATTTTTATTTCTAATGTTATAGATGGTTTGAGACATAGTGTCATCGACTCTTCTCATTTTATAAAGTCTTTGATTGTACAAAAAAGTTTTTAATTTTCCGCATTTTTCCTATGTTCTTATATCATGATATACTAAGGGCTTGTATAAGACCTCTTCGGGGTCAAGTACACCATTTTACAACTAGGGGGTGCTCTCGGGTCGTGACACAAAACGTTTAAACATGCGGAAATAGGTACAAGAGCTACTAAGAGTACAAATGGACATCATAAAAAAAAGACACAGCTCCCACCACGCGGAAGGAAAAATAAAAACTGCTGGAGATTTTCTTTGTCTTCACCTAATGAAACATCACCGACCCTGCATCCAGACTATGTCAAAAGACATAGCAAGAGTAGTATCAGTACAAAATACACGTACTGTTAGGCATCATCGGTCAACCCGACACCCACTGCATAATATAAGAATTCAACTTATAAGAACATGTAATAACACCCATCGCTAATTACACTAGTACTGTAGCTACTAATGGCTTTCTCGGCCAACCTACTTACTAGGTTCTTGATCATAGCCTAACCATTCTAACAAATAGAAAATCTCCCAAATACAACTACAACCATTCTAACTAACCGCTCACATCACACCCTTACTTGCTCTTCATAATACCCAGTCATGGCCATATAGCACATGACGTCAAGCTTTCTACTAACCAAAATTCCATTTTTCTCCAAAATGGAGTTCACCTAAGCATTTACATCACGCACACTACCCCACACCTCGCTATTACACACACGAGACCTTTACTCTTCAACTATTACAACCCTTTAACCCTTGGCCTTCCCAATTGATTCGACAACATGATACATAATAAGTTCAAATATAAGTCCTCATAACCATATAACCACTCCGGGGAATTACAACATCATTTAACATTATGAACAACACACAATTTCACAATTTTCAATTATCATAGTTATATCAACTCATTGGTCCTCTCATGGAACCCAAACCCAAACATTTAGCATACCAAAATGTGGTACCCGATCCAATAGTTATGCCGGAATGTGGCAACCGATCCCATATTTATGCCGGAACTTGGCAACCAATCCCAATTAGTTAGGCCAAAACGTGGCAACCGATCCATTCAACACACCACAATCACAAACACAACTACATTCTCATAATCATAGAATCGAGTCATGATTCATGGCATTCATCATTCATATATCCTCATTTACAACAAGTGTGATCAATAATGCAACACCCGCATACATACATGTATCATAATGAAGCAAGACAAACATACATCACACAATCATAGTGTCATCATCACATATTAACTACTCATCGACATATAACATGTATGCCTTAATTCACACATACTTAGCCCTAGTTCATTATCTAAGGCTTCTTCCTAGGATATAATCATATTTCATCCGGTGCACGAAGGCCTACACATAAATCCTACCATTGATTTACATATATTATTCAGTGAACATAGATTTACCACTACTCAATTCATAAAACCTAGCCTACCTGGGCGCCAAGCAGCCGTACGGAGTTTTGATCTTCGATTTTGGTTTCCGGAACTCGTGATGGTGATCTTGACCAGAAATCCACAATCCATCGACATCCTTACGCTAGAAATCTCTCTCTCCATCTTTCCCAAGCTTGGAGCAGCGTTTTGAGGTTTTTTGGGTGTTTTACGACTAATTTAGGTATTTTAGGAAGACAGAGAAGATAGGATTTCGCGTTATTTACCTTTTGCCTCGCCTATCCTGCTCTGGCACCGACTTACCCCGCTGTGGCACCGCCACCCTAGCGGCATCTAGCAGGACTGTGGCCTAGAATTTTCACGAATTTAGCTTCTCATAAATAACTACTGTTTGGGTCGTTACACTTGGTTTTCTCAGTAATTAGATTAAACTCACCTAGTGTTGTGTCAAATCAATAGATTAACACAAAAGAGCATATTCAAGAGTAAGTAAAAGTGAGAATACATTTTAAATTTAAAATCTTATTTAAGAACATGTGGTGCAAACTTTATAGAGGTAATTTCATTTTTACTTGACTCATTTGTACCTTTGAGAAACCTTCAGCAATTATGAGAAATTGTAATGAGCATAGTGTGGTGCTTTGTCACACGGGTGTAGAAAAGATACCAGCACGCTGCTCAAAGGAGACATGAACAATAGTATTACCACCAATGCAATAGACTACCTATCCAAGCACTCTTGACCAACACTATCATTACATGTTTCCCTTACAACCTCATGCTCAACATTTGGAAACCGAAACAAGCCAATTCAACTGATAATTGATATTATAGCATGGTCAAGTTGAGCTCAGTAATCTAAATCACCCAAAAAAAATTAATATTTTCCATTGTAGTTTCTCTAAAAAAAAAATTATATATCAACATAACAAACATACAGGGAAATCCTTCATAGACAAACATGATCAAACACTCCAAAAATTTAGTATCCAACTATTTCTAATTGATATCTAATGTGGAAAACAAGGTAGGATAAAGGAAAGAAGTAGTATTCATCATAATAGAAAGACCATAAAACAAAAAAAGAAACTTCAACTAAGTCATTTCGCTGCAATATGAATTTAATATCATCTGCCGAAGGTTTTATGTGTTTCATTCCACTTCAAGTACATTCAACATCCTTATGATTAAAACACTTCTAAGAGAAAGAAGACTAGGAGATGAGAAACTAAAATAAGATTTTTCACGCCAAAGGGTCACCCCAAAAGTAGATTTTGCTCAAATAAATATATATATATATATATATATATATATCAACTAAAATATTAATACTTGAAATCATCATTATAAAATACAGAACTCAAAAAGTAGAAATCATGGCTCCGCCTTTGACCATCAAGCAGAACACTGTATCTAGATGACTGTAAAAAAAAAAATTTGAATAAATTGTCTGATACTGACATTGAGATTGTAATTCATACACATGCACTAGCCTAACTCATGAGACATTAAAGACTATTGACAAAGATGGATACAACATATCATAGTTGGTGATAGTTTAGATAGAAAATGCAAACACCTGATTGTTTCGGTATAAAATATCAAAGAATGATGTTTCCAGTGTGTTTTTGACCATATACTGTATATAATTAGACTTTAAGTATTTAAAAAATAATTGTTAAAAAATGATTCTCTAAAAAGTAATAAACAGAAATAGCATAAAGGAAATACATTTAAAAGGATATACTCTACTAGTTTTTTCAAAAGAAATTGTTATATGAGTATACATCTAATTAAATTTTAAATAATTAAATTTCCATATGACACAGCCAACACACTTCATAGTCCACTTTACGTTTGACCTAGCATATATTCAGCCAGCTCTGATAACCTTAGATAAAAAAGTTGAAAAGTTCATCCTCCAAACAACTCGTTAAAATGTTTGAAATTAAAAAAAAATATGCCTTTCCTAAAACATAAGGAGGCCAAGGATAAACAATAAATAACTGCAATTAAAAAGAGACATGAAGTGTAACACCTCGGACTTTGATCCGTTTTTAGTTTTGGGTCAACTTCAAACGGCCATATATTTAAGCACATAAAGAGTTAGGTGGCCCAAGAGGTATAAAATCCAAGGTCTTTGAGTCCTCTTTCCAATGTCATCGAGTTTGCTAAATTTCGAGCTCAGAGTAAAAAGTTATGTCATTTGAGTGAAGTCTCTCTAGTTAAGGCTTTCCATCAGTTTAAGGAAAGGGAATTTTGGTATTTTCCTTATCCCTGTAGAACTACTCATGTTCTACGCACTCAAGTAACAGGTCTAATCAGACGCTAAATCATTTAACACATTCCTAAACGCTTAGAATTTTAGGGTGAAGTTTCAAGAAGAGGAAAATAGGGTTTTCAAGCATTCATTCAAGGGTTGAGGAATTTCACAAAGAACTATCGTTCTTTCCAGGTATATGAGGTTTCTCATAGTGATGGATTTGTTCATCCTCACGCCAAGCATGTAATTATATAATTAATTTGTCAATGAAATCATTTATGTAAATATTATTGAAGAGTTCTTGAGTTTTAACCCCATTCTTTAACAATGGTGGTTTTGAGTTCTTCAGGTGATGGTCTCTCTAATGAGTGTTGTTTCTTGGTATATTTTGTGTGGGATTTCAACGAATTCATGTTCGGTTTGTGAATCAAAGAGGATTTGGAAGGAACCAATCAATTCTAGATGAGTTAGGACCTGAAATTGAGAAGAAAAAATCGTCAGATTTTCTAGGTATGGGCCTGGGGCGGCGTGCCACTCATAGCGCTAAGACTTTTGCTCTGTAGTTTAGACCCTATCATGACACGCCAGAAGTGCGCCAACACCTGACTTCAATAGTTCAGGCCCTGGGACGACGCTTCATCAGTGCGTCTGGGTCGTCTAGGTTTCTTTTTTTTTCGTGCTTCATTCCGAATGTGTTCCTTCAAATCATACCTATGTTCTATTCTTAATATGAACTCTTAAGGTCTTCATTAATCTTTGGGAGAGTCTATATGTCCCACCCACATGTCTTCATTTACAATCAAAGTTAACTTAAGATAAGAGGAAAGTTTAACGGCCCTATTTCATAAAAACATAAGAACCAAAAATGTTATATATATATATATATATATGCTGATTATTGGGCTTGAAATATAGGTTCATAAGTGCATGTTTTAAGAATGCAACCACGTCGAATGTTCTGAAAAATATTTCAATAAAGTAAAAAGTTCCTTCTTTGTAATAGGTGAATTGAGCACAAAGTTATATTGATTATTTTTTTTATTAGTATCGAGCACCGAATTGGGTTAGAGACTTTTATAACTCCCAAGTCCCATAAAACTACATTGCCAGCATAGGATAGGATAGCATTGATTCTTCATGCGACTCCTCACTGCCTCTGAGATGGCCTATTAGATGGATCCATAGTCACAATATCATCCTATACCCCGATAAAGTATAGGATGACCATTGCAACGTGGGGGAAACGTTTATCATTTCTAAGCTCATGGTAATGGTTGTCAATTAGAGAAACTCCCCACAAAGTAAAGTATATAATTTTTATGTTTCTTTCATTGTATATCTTATTGTAAAGCTTAAATGGTTTTCACTTCATATTCATGCATTGATCCAGTTATGTTATTTTCAGTCGTTCAAGTAAGTTAATTGTTTACTCTAACCCTATCACTTACTAGTACATTCAATATACTGGCGTCATTCGACCTGCATCTTATGATGATGCAGATACAGGTGCTCAGGATCATCAACAGGCATTTCGTTGAGATCACCATTCACTCGCAGACAGTATTTTGTGAGGCCTCCTTGCTTTCGGAAGACTCCATTTTCATTTCAGTTTAGTAGTATTTGAGGTGTCGTGGTTCTTGTCCTGAGATCTATCTTGAATTGTTAGAGGCTTCATAGACAGACATGATTAGGTATGTTTATTGTTTTATCAGGTTCTTGATTTTAAAACTGATGACTTATGTTGGGTATTCTAAGATAGTAATTTAAGACTCTTTTTGAATGTCTAAATGTTCATCTATTTAAGCTTCCACATATTATGTAAAGTCATGTGAGTAATAGTAGCCAGGCCAGGGGTTTGCTTGAGGATCAGAAATAGTCCTCGAGTGTCAGTCATATCTAGTGTGTAGGATCAGGATCTAGCCTAAGCAAATAAAAGGATTGAAGGGAACATACAAATGAAACTCTAATGTTGACAAGAATTGACAATAATACCTTATTTAGGTGATGAAGGACACAAACGCAACTAATCAAAAAATAATAATTCAATTTCCAACTTTAAAAAGATTCTAAATGTTTGAGCATTTTGATTCTTTTATTTCATCCAAGAATACTTTTCCATCAATAAATTATTTGTTTATCAACCCAAAAGACAGGAAAGGAATCCAACAAATAAATAAATACAAAAGTAAATTAATTTCTTCCTTTTCTCATTCAAAACTCGAATCTATTGCAGAACAACAATATACAACATAAAATATGTAGACTAAATCACACAGGTTGATCAGAATTTTTTAAATCACACTGGAAAAATTCATGCTCTAGCGAAAAGATCAATAATCAAAACATACTTTACCTTTCCGATGTTCACATGGATTAAGTGTTGTAAAGATCCAAATCTAACTGCACCTGCGAACCACCAAGAAACCCAATATTACTATTATTTGATACTTTTCACTTCTCAATATTCAAACTAAGTGAACTTTGAGTAACAATTTAAATACTTTCTTTAACCCTTTTTTTCTACAAGAACTGCAACTTATAGTAGTTTTTTAAGTTAAAAAATGTACTATGATATACTCAAATGGCTAAATTTTAATTTTATAAAATTAAATCAATCAAATATATTTAGCCCCTAATGTTAGTAAACCTTTTTCTGATTAGTAACAAGTGCCAAACAAATTAGGATATATATAGAAGAAAGTTGATGAAACATAGAGGGAATACAAAATTTAGATTTTATAGATTTTCAAATGAATTTAACATGTATGCATTTATAATAAAAATTTCAGGTTAATTACTGTATATCCATCTAAAAATAAAAATATGTGTGTTGTCAATGTATACAAGTTTAATTCTTCCCAAATTAGAAGCTAGACATAATTGATGTAATGAAGACATATATACCAACGATTGTCAATATTTCTTATTTTCAAACACTGGGGGCCTCCCACGGGCCTTCTTAGTGGGGTTTTCTGAAGGAGAGCCTAGAGGGATCATGACTAGATTTTGGATTTTGCCTAAAAATTGAGTTGAAGGTTCTATTGTTGGTGTTGTTGGAAATTGGTGTTTGTGGATTAAATCTACGACCTGGGTTGTATTTATTGGTGGGGTTGTTCACTTGTTTTCTTAGGTGGCGTTTTTCAATTTTTCTTCTTGGTGGGGTTGGAGATGCCATCATTGTTTTATGGCCATGTAGGGGTGGTTGTAGGTGGTTGGGGTGGTGGGATAGTAGAAATTGGAGTGGGTTGGGTACTGGTGGTGATTCATGGGAATCCATAAAACATAAAAGAATTTACTGCACAAGATCTTTTCACTGATCTTGTACTGGAGAACTTTGTTGAGTGGAATGGAAAACAAAAGTGGAAGGAAAAATAGAGAAGAGGGGAGAACATTTGCAAATTTTAGGGTTTTATCAATGAGTTTATATATAACCCATCTTGTGACTATACTGTAGACATATAAATCTTATTGGATTAAATTCATACAAATTTTAGATTAATTAATTCATGGTCATTTGGGTTGAATAATTAATTTGGGCTTCACAAATGAATAAGTCTATTATATTAATTTCAAGTTGAAGGTCCATTTCATCTTGAAACCCAAGCTCTTGCCACATGTCAAGGAAAAAGAGTTCATCCACATTTGGACTGCCTCCCTCCTACAACAATAAATAGGAGGGTTACATAATTTTTTGAGGATATTCTGCAAGCATTGAAGAAAACTACAACATCAACTAAATAGCTCTTCGAACGAGTGGTCGACATAGTTCTTTTCAGAGATCGACTTGAAAAATCAAAGTGGTGTCCGATGTTCCCGAAGATCAAACACATTTCAAGGAGGTCTAATGATCCTACATTCTAGAAATACACTACTTATAGCCCTCGAATCATGAAAAATATTAGGAGAAGAATCAAGAGAACAACTTGATTGTACTCACAAAAATTCATCAATAAAATTATTTTTTTCTTATATTTATTTTAATCGTAGTTAATTTTCAGCATTACGAAAATTTGTTGCGAAACAACATTTAGCACGTCCTTTCGTCTATTCTTCCTTCAAATCTAAGAACTACGAATTAAACTTTTAAAAAGGACTTTGAAAAAACCAGGGATACTTCATGCAAGGCAATATCAAGGCTAGCGACAAAAAGAAATAGGAGTTCGTCATCTCTTTGGAGATGGCAGAGGAATGCAAATCTCATACTACAGCTACAACTTCTGGGGGTAAATCTATTTCTTTCCATTAGATGGAGTTTCTCAAAATAGCTTCCATTATGAGAAATTTGAATATTTTCTGGATTCATTTACCTCAACACAGGTCAACACCATGATGATTGATATAGTCAACATCAATGAACAACCTTTTGTGATGACGCAAACCATTGAGGCATTAAACAATTCTATTAAACACAAAGATCTTCGAATCGCCAAACTTATGAGGAAATTATATCTCCATTTCCTTAGACAGCCAAGTCGAAACCTAACACCGCAAGAACAAGTTAATATTGAATCTTCCAACAAGCTAGTTGAATCTCAATACGCATAAACTGTATTAAATTCATACAAAATTATAATTAATTAAGTAAAAATTAAAGGAATCCCATAGTGTAGGATATAAATTACATCCTATCCCAACTAATTTACATTTTACAAAAAATCCCTTAAAAAGGTAGGTGAATGATACATAGCTACCATTCTGATACATTGTCAATGATACATGCTAAATAACTTATAGTCACGCTAAAAAAGGAAAAAAAATGTAATAATTAATTCTGTTAATTTAATTAGCTTAATTTATGCCTAACTGATCCTAAACATTCCTTAACTTAATAGGTAATCTACTCAGACATTACAAAATTTTAAATTTCAAAATTATATCTTCTACATTGAAGAACAATTTGTGAACATCCATCGATTTAGAACAAGTTAGAAATACGAATAAAACTCTGAATTTTTGCTGATACAAGATTAATATATCAATTTTACTTAGGCATTCAGAAATTTGGGTCAGCGAAGTGAAATATGAAAGTTACAAAAGTGACGGAATCGTTGTTGGACAATCAATTTCATTTTTGAATATCAAAGCAGCAATTTCAATCGAGTTGGATATCGATGTATCAAGGAAAAACATTGAAATTAGTTACATCGTAGAAGGTAACTCGTCTCCGATGAGAATTAAGAACGACATAGATGTTAAACTTTATTTAGAAGTGAAAAAAAGTGAGCCAGGATTTGCAATGTATCCATTATGCATTAACACAAATGAAAAGATTGGCGGTGATGTACATAACTTTGATGGAACATGTGGAGAAATTACGTGTGTAGAAGGCACAACACAGGATACAGAAGCTCTTGCGGTGGTTGAATCAAGAATTTGTGATTCGTATTATATTCCAAAATTGGAAGTTACAAATTACATAATTGATTCAAATAGTATAGAGGTGAAGATAGGTCAGTTATATAAGGATAAAGCAACACTCGTAGATGTGATGGCGAAATATAAGATAAAGAACAACTTCAATTGCAAAGTAAAGAGATCTGATAGACAAAGGTATGCGAGTATTTGATTTGTTTTGTGAAGAACTATGTTTGGATTCTTTAGATCTATAAATGGTTATACCATTATTTTGTTTTAATGTATGATACATTATTAATTAGAAAGTCATTGATTTTGATGTTTTGTTTAGTTCGTTGAATGTGATTTGTGGTAGATTGATAATGATACATTATTTATTGATACATTAAGTTAATATTGTTGATACGTTTAAATTATACTATTTAAACATTAAAGAATTTAATTGCAAAAATCATGTAGCCGATAAATTCCGTCATTTTATGATACATGATTCATTATTTATTTATTTTTTGAATCTGATAAAAAATAATTGTGTTGTTCGTTAATATTATTGATACATTGTGTTAATATTGTTGATATGTTAAGATAATACTGTTGAAACAATAAATAATCATGTAGCCGATACATTCCAAAAAATTGTGAAACGTGGATAAATTATTATTTTCTGAATCTGATACAAAAAATACATCATTATTTGGTTACTTTGAACTTTAGTGTTTTATATATTATAACATGTAACTGCTATATGTATTAATATGATGCAAAAAATTGTACAGTTATGTGTTGGTATGCTTTTCGGATGAATGTGGCTAGACTATGAAGGCTTCCTGCAGAAAAAAATCTGATATTTTCAAAGTTAAATACTTCAATAGTGAACATACGTGTCCAATGCGGGATAGGGTACTAACCAAAGTCCAAGCAACAGTCGGGTTTGTAAGTGGTGTGATTGCTCCCAAATTGGTCAACCATAAAAGAATTCATACTCCGAAAGATATAATTGCTGATATTAGAGAATTCTATGGGGTTCAAATATCTCACCAGCAGGCATAGCGTGCTAAAGAACATGCACTAGAAATGATAAGGGGTAAACCATCGACTGGATATAGACAGATGCTGAGATACATATACATGCTAAATACTGTGTATCCAAATTCTTATATAAGGATGCAGAAGACTGAGGAAGATAAATTTATGTATTTGTTCGTAGCCTTAAGACAATTGATTAGGGGGCTCGATTACTGCAGACCAATAGTTGTTGTAGATGGTGCACATCTAGGCGAAGCTTACAAAGGGACATTTGTATCATCAAACACACTTGATGGGGCAGGTATGTATTTTTTGTAGTTGTGAGGTGTTTGTAAATGTTATTTATCAAATGAAATAATATGTCTTGCTCTGTAATTAGGTTTCATATTTACATTGGCATATGGTGTTGTGGGCACTGAAAATGACTGTTCGTGGACATGGTTCTTCGAACAATTCAAAAATGTATTTGGCGAGTGCGAAGAAATGTATGTTGTATCGATAGGAATGAGAGTATTATGAAGAGTGTAAGGATTGTGTTCCCAAATATACCTCATTATGCATGCATATGGCATCTTTGGAAGAATGTCTGTGGAAACTTCAAAAGGAGTAGAAACACCCTAAGTGATCTATTTTACTCTATGGCCAAGGCATATAGAAAGGAGGATTTTGATAAATTGATGGCTAAGGTTGATAAAATTGATCACAGGGTTAAGGAGTACCTTGAGGATGCAGGGTATGAGAAGTGGTCGAGAGTTCATTCAACAGTAAATAGAGGTAGAATGATGACTTCGAACATTGCGGAATGTATCAATGGTTGTCTTGTTGAAGCACAACAATTGTGTATATTAGAATTCTTGGAAGAAGTTAGAATTCTATTTGGTTCTTGGCATTACAAAAACAGAGAAATAGCCTCTTATACAAAGGACACATTGGGGAGAAGATTTGAGGAGGTATTGATTATAAACGCGTCTAAAAGTTCGAAGATGGACGTATGTGTCATGATACATTATTTTATATTCTATGTATATAATTCGGTGTATCATTCTACTGTTTGAACATGATTTCTTTGAAATAATTTCATAGGTGACTTTTTTAATGTACGCAGGTTGTTCCATCATCTGAATTTATTTTCTCGATTTATGAAGCTGGAAGAAGATACATTATTTGTCTTGAGCGGAAAGTATGTTCTTGTGGAAGATTTCAACTAGATGAGATACCTTGCGCACATGCAATCGCTGTTTTAAAGGAAAAGAATGTTAAAGATATTTATCCATATTGCTTTGATTACTACAAATCTGATGCATTAGCAAAAACATATGAGATTCCAATGGTTCCAATGCCAGATAAGGAAGTTTGGTCAGCTCCTGAGGATGTTGTAGCTGAAACTGTGTATCCACCTAGATACATACTATTAGCTGGACGACCAAGGAAAAGAAGAAAAAAGAATGCAGATGAAAAGATTATAGTGAACACAAATTGTTGTGGACAAGAAGGTCACAACAGAAGAACTTGTACTTTCTTTCCAAAAGAAAAGTGAAATCATCATAATGTTTATATGACATTAATGTTTTTGTTGAACAATTTTTCACGTAAACAATTATCAATGTTATTAATCAGTATGTGGTTCAAAAATAATTAAACTATATTGTTTACATTTGTTATTAATAAGTATTGTTGTTCAAAAAAATTGTTTGTTATGATTTGTGTATCAATGTTAATTCTGATAAATAAATTTTAAGGTGCAATTATAATTATAAATAACATGTTGGTTAACTTATAAGTTAATGTATCATATGCATTAAATTATAAATAATTTCAGTAATGTATCATATACATCAAATTATATAACGTTTGTTGTATCATATATATTAATCGGTTACTGTATCATTTACATTAAAACACACACAACCTATATGTTAGCAATAAGCTATTAAACGTGTATCATATACTATATATATTATGATACATACATTAAACAATTAAGTTTGTAAACAGTTTATTTAACACAATAGTTATGAATCATGTATCATATACTATATATATTATGTTGCACGTATAATATTAATTACAAATAATGAATCATATACGTTAAAGTTTCAAAAATCTATTTGTTAGTATTATGTTATTATATCTGATTACTTATAAGATACATAATAACAATAAAAACATGTATCAGCTACAATATATGCTATATACTGCACTTTTTCTTTATGTAATGCAATAATGTGTCTGAAATTTAACTTTTTATAAGCAAAGTATGTTGGTCCATACAGTATCAAAACAGACTAAAACATGAGTGAAATTGTCAAAAGGATCAAAAAAAAAAAACATTGTCTATGCATAGATACTTAATTACTACACTACGTGAAACAAATCTTCTTCTGGTGGTTGTGTGACAACACTCTTAGGTTTTGGTGGATCATCATTCTCACTAACGTATGCACCCTTAGCCTTCTCGTTGCCATAACTCCACAATAATGCTCCATATCTTTTGCGTAGATATTCAGGAAGAAAATCAACTAATGATGTTTTGATTTGGTCGCTCAGATACTCCGCAAATGTAGCAACATATAACCCACAGTCTCTAAAAAATGCAGAATATCAGTTATAAACTTAAATCATACATGATTCAAAAACAATAAAAGCATAATACTTACATGCTATCACTCTTTTGTTGCATAATGTCTTGGGCAAAATTCAACCATGAAAGGAACTTGTGCCTCCAAAATTGAACCAAAATTATTGTCCTTGTACGCATCACAATCAACAAAGTTTGTTCGCTCAGTTTTTTCAAAGAATCCACTATCCATGAGGTAAGAAGGAAGCATTTTAGACAACATTTTAATCTCGTGCGGAATTGCTTTTTTCCTTGAGCCTAATGAAGAGTCATACACCCTTATCCCCCTGTTTTTCAGTTCAACAACAGCCAACACCCAATGAAATTGTCCACCGCAATTAATCGGAATGTAAACATCGTCTACAAGATGCCATGGTAAAGCAGCTGAGATTTCAAAACCTTTAATGATGTTAGTGATTGACCTCTCATATACAGATACAGCTGAAGCGCGATCAATGTGTTCTCGGGTACTAATAAGATCATCATCATTAGCCAGGAAATACCTTTCATAGGTATTTTTGATGTGTGAGATGAACAAGCAATTGGCTATTGTGTATCTGTATTGATTCATGTTGCGGAGTTTTGATTTTTTATGGAGGTAGTAAAAAACAACATCGATGTGCTATAAAATATATGATAAACGAAATTAGAAACTTGTAAAATAGGTCTATGATAGAATTGATACATTAAATGATAATCTAAACAAATACTAATTTGATACTTTATTTGAGTGTATCCGGAATGATTTTTTGTATCATGTTGTTCTATATCAATGTATCTGATACATGCTTAAATTGCTTCATTAAGAACTTTACCTGATCAGTCCAACATTTGTTTGGTTGTGACATGGCATAGAACCAGTTCTTATTAATTGGAAATGCAACAACAAAATCCATCTTCTCAAATTCAAAAGAAGAGGCTTTTGATCTGTATTTATCCTCCAATGGTTTCCTGTGATAATAGTTGTATTATCAATTGGTTACATCAAAATAAGTTAATCCAAAAATTTACAAAATATATGTATAAAACTTACTTATTGGCATGATTTTTGAGAAGCCCCTTGGTTAACAACTGCATATACTCATCAATTAGTTTAGACGAAGGTTGATATGTAATCCCACATCCTTCAAATGGAAAATACAGACGAACATCGTCATCCAATTTCTGTTTTCCCTTCTCACTTGACCCAAAAGAAGTCACGTATAAAGATTGAATAATTCTTGAAGGCATCCTGTTTCTAGGCGCAGGAGTCTTTGAATGACTTCTAACAACAATCTCGGTGGTTGGAATATTAGTGGGTAATTGACTATCAGACAACAAATTATGACTGCCAGTTAAATCCTGTGGATTGTAAATACACAATGGTTTAGCAGGAATAGGAACTTTTCCTAGATCGGATACAAGTGCATCTATTGCTGCTTGAGTTGAGGGTGATATTGTTGTTGATGTGGAAGAATCATGTATAATAAGATATTATATATTTTTTTAGTATCATTGCATATAATGAATATTAGTGTCATGATGCATAATTGATAAATTTACCGATGTATCAACTGTTATTTTAAAAGGCACAAAATGACAGATGTTGTGTTGAACTGTGTCAGCAGTATCTTCATCCATGTTTACTTCATTTAAATCTTGTGGGGCTTGATGTGCTTCATCATCCTGAATATAAGCATGTTGTATGTATCAGTTATCCATTATACTAATTATGTATCATATATATATATATATATATA
>JAJOOF010028589.1:0-18898 GCA_029582545.1 Solanum lignicaule
CAGTCGATGACACGAAATTCTCATCACCATTGCCCACTTATATTTGATGAGAATGAAACTAAATCTTTTGGATTACTTTATTTTGGATTCATTAGATAAATTCTACTCAAAAATTTGCTCAAGAAATATCATAATCTCCTTTATGTAAATTATCTAGGTTTTATTTCTTTTTCAAAGAATGTAGGTGGGATGAAAATAAGAAAAAGAAAAGGTTGTAGCTTTTATGCTCTATGATTTGCTATTTTGCTGTGAGGAAGACGATGATAAAAGATGGGTTAAATGAATTTGGGGAGGGGTCTAATTTGGGAATGGGTGGGTTTTTAAATTAATTTAGGTTATTTAAAATCTGGCCAATAGAAAATTGACACGTCATTAATGAATTTATTAATTGGGTTTAAATTGGGACCGTTAAAAATAAAGGGCAATATAGGACCTAAAGGTAGACAGCAAGGGTATTTTAGGACTAATAGGTGGATGGAGGGTAATTTTGTACCAATTCTAATAGTTTAAGGGTATTTTTTTGAGAAAGGTAACATAATAGTTAAAGGGTATTTTAGGCCCTTTTCCGATAAATTTAATACAAGCTTGTATTAAATTCACAAAAAGGCTGTGAAGCCACATTTACAGGTAAAGGAAGCAAAACACTGCTAGGCTAGAGGATATCTACTGAAAAAACTATAGAGACTCTAGGACTTGTAATAACACCTCAGTGTCTTCTATCAACTGAAAAAACAAATGTATATATTATTTCATTCATAATCTACTGCATGTACGTATTCAGTGACAAACAACCAATAATTACTAGTTATAGGTATGTCAACTAGTGTACTTCAGTCCAGACCATATGAGATGTTAGAAGAATGATTCCCTGATCCCACCAACAGAATCTATACAGAGGAAGCAACCTAAGAATGAGAAGCTTAAGAGTTAAGACTTAAGAGTACTGATCTATGGAGAAGTGCCGTTATTGAAGAAAAGATGGTCAAAGCTTCTCAAAAAAAATTGGGAACTAATTCACTGCAGCAGTTAATAGATTTAAAGATCACACAACTGAAAAGAGTGCCACAACAGATACATGTGCCAAGCTAATTAGCCACTACAGTAAAAGGGTCGTTTAGCATCTGAAGGGGAAGATTTGGAATTCAAGCAATACCTTCCTTAACCTCAACTCATTTTATCTCAAGGGAGACTGGGACATTTATTGTTATAAGGGCCAACGCAGCCCAACAAAGAGAGAGAAATTGTTCAATGGAAAAGAACCCAACCTAACAAGAAGGACGAGAGGTTGAAGTGATATCAAATGCGAAAAGTTTTTTAAAAAAAAGCGAAAAGAAGAAGCATTGAAGTCTGTTGGAGCTTTAAGCGCAAAGCACATATAAAACACAAGCTTTAATGAAGAAAGACTCAAATGATCAGAACAATTAAAAATATATGCAACACAAAAATAATAACTATAAATATAAACAGCTATAAATAACTATAAATACAAACAGCAATTATGAAGATAAAAGCTTTGAAAAAAATTATAATTAGCCAAATAATTATTTTTAGTGTTTTCTTCATCAATACACAATCCAAGGGTGAGGAACACATGTCTTAGCGGCTTAGTGGCTAAAGCGCTGCCTAAGCAAGGTGAACCACTCAGCCTATTTTGAACCTAGTTCAGGGCTAAAACACGCCTCAAACCAATCTTTGACAACACCATCATTATCAGGCAAACCATCCTAATCAGCCTAGTTCAAGACATGAAGGGCACAACTAGCACCAGCGACCACCATTCTAAATTCCTTGCATGCAATACTTAACAATAACACATCACCAACCACATGTCACAATTTATCATATCAATGCCAATCATAAACTCACATGTAGGGAGAT
Source organism: Solanum lignicaule (assembly GCA_029582545.1). Classification (NCBI taxonomy): domain Eukaryota; kingdom Viridiplantae; phylum Streptophyta; class Magnoliopsida; order Solanales; family Solanaceae; genus Solanum; species Solanum lignicaule. The sequence goes on from JAJOOF010028589.1 coordinate 1,879, forward strand.
ATGACTACTTAAACATCCAATGCCTCTAAAATAGTGCAACTTCAAGAGACCACTCTAAGTGACCAAGTTGAAGCCATTTTCTACAGCCATGAGCAGTTATAAATCCCTTTTATACTCAACTAGCAAGAATATAGGAGATGTGGATAGAAAGACAGATATACAACAAAACAGAAAATGACGATGGCGAGCACCTACACTCACAGTGATCTCATCTTTCCTATGAATATATTTCCTTAACTTTCAATTTGTTTTAGATATCTTTTAAGAATATTATTGACTTGAGTTTCAAAGTCTTGCTCACTTAGCTTGGATGTATTACTCACACACGATTCAACTTACGTCCATCACGAGGCAACCATTTTGAGGCACAATGCCATCAGCCAACAAGTTTGATGCCTTGATCCAATCCAAAAAAGGTATAAATTGTTTCCCTCTCTGTCAGTTCCTTTAGCGATTCAAGATCCATTTCCAGTTGCTAAGATTAGTGTATACAGATAATATACCAAAATGCTTTATTTCTTTCTGTCTGTTGGCTAAGATCATTTCACATCTCAAAATGTTTTGTTAGTTCCAATCAAACTTTACTGACCCATACAAAATCTTCAAATAATTAGATAAAAGCCAATTTTCAGAAGTCCATAGCAAAGAAAGAAGCTTAACCTCCACCTAGTTTTCTCTCTTACACAAAACCAAAGCAACAGATATCAAATAGAAAAAGAGATTTAAAGAAAAAGAAACTACAAGGTTCTTCGTAGATGACCAAAAATACTAATTGCATCCAAGTTGCTCGGACTTTTCACTTTTGATATCACACCCATGCTGACACGACATGGGTATGGGTGTGGGTGTGGAATCCATATTGGGTTTGGTCAACCAATTTGGTTACTTTGACCAAAATCAATGGAGAAATTCGAGACAGATACAATGATTTTAGTAATCAAAACTAAGGTGAAATTGAAGAAAGTGGAGTACCTTGTATATAAAAATCTCTATCTAAGTCCTTTTCCTTATATCACCTTCTCGGATTCTCCTCTTGATCAATAAATTTTTCCCCATTATACCTTCTAAGTTATCCATACAATATCTCGTAATTTAGACATATAACTCTCTTTGCATATATTTAAACTATCTTTTAGCCAAATCCCCCCATTTAAAATTTAGATCATGAATAATCCGACCTCTGCATATGCACCCATATCGGACACCTGCATCCCCAAGTGCGAGCAACATAGCTCGTATTGCGAATAAGAGCAAGTTCATCACAATAATGAAACTAAATTCTCTGCTCTAGACTAACCTAAAACTAAAATCCGAAAAACAGCAGTCCAATTTCAACCAACACAGACATGAAACAAAAAAACCACCATAAACCCAAAACTTCTACTAATTGATATACTCAAACATCAAAAATAAAAGGAAAACAACAACTACCCATAATCATAACAAAAAAAGATTATTTTTTTATGGTAAAAAACCTTGATATGGATAGTGCCACCGCCAAATCGACTTCCAGTTTTGTTGTGAAGTTCCAATGAAGCAGTATTGTTGTAAAAGCAAGCACCTTTCCATTGAAGTGTACTATTATTAGCGATTGAAACAGCTCCAACAAAAGAGGGCAATAGGTCAACAGCACTGTAGAGAGAATTGACAATGGGCCATGACACTTGTACAGGTAAAATTGGCAAAACATCCTTTATATGAAAAACTGACTTTGACCCACTTAACAACAAACAAGAAAACATCAATACAATGAATAAAAAATGGGTCTTCAAGAAAACTGCCATGGCTACCTTGTGAAGTTTTTTTTTGGAGGGTTCGGGGTTGTCATATACTCCTATATGTAGTTAATAAGAAAATGGGTTGCCAAAGAAACAAGTTATCATCATTATAATATAAAGTTCAAGAATCAATTTGGTTACTGAAATTTCTTTTGTTGATTCCAAAGAGTTTTATTTGTTTTTTGGCTTGTAAGTTGTCAACTTTTTCTTTTTTGGATTTTAATGATAATATCATCATTAAGAAGTTTTATAAAAATCTCATAAATCGTCAAATGTTGGTTTTTAATTTTAGTTGCTTTTTTCCAATTCCTAAGTCAGCTCCACGTTATAGCTTTTGTTTTTGGTTTGCTCGTTTATCCGCATTAAAGTCTCAATTAAATTTTAGCCCGGCTAATATAATTTTCTCATTATTTAAGGCTCGAATTGAAACTTTTGCTTATAAATGAAATAGTCTCACGAACTACTACTACACCACAACCCATGTTGGTAGGTCCGATTATAGCTCTTTGCTAACACTTTCTTATTGTATTTGTTTCCGTCTTTCTTGGGCACGATCCCTCCACTAAAGTTGTATAATCCATTTCACATCACAAAGAGCAAAATCATCTCAATCTCATTTATTTGTCTTATATTTTTTAGATTATTTTAAAAAGTTAAATAATTTGATAATTTTTCAATTCGATCATATCATATATTTAAATAAGAAGTGCATTTTGATATATTTTATATTTTTTTAATTTAAGATCACAATATTTAAGTCTTTATGAGAACAGTAGCGAAAGAGGCTTGAACATTTTCCGATTGAGATGGTGTTGCATCATGAATCAGCTCTCATTATGTTTTATTTGTCTTGGTGTTGGATGAATATTCAAAAAAGTATCATGGTGAATGTTATTTGCAGAAGATATAGTATTGATCGACGAGATATGCAGCGGAGTTAACAATAGTTGGAGACAGACCCAAGAGTCTTAAGGCATCAGTTGAGCAGGACTAAGGGAGTGCAAGTTTAATGTTGCACCACATAAGATGGATGGAGATGAGGATTCATACACACGTCATTTCAAAGAGAGGAAGCTTCAAGTATCTTAGTCTATTATTTTAAAAATGGGGAAGATCGACGAAGATATCGTACATAGTATTAGATAAAATTGATGTTAATGTACTGTATAAAAATATGTCACTGAGACTTGTATGTAGTTCTATAGAGTGGTTGTTACTTGTTAGACCGACTATATTGTATAGGGTGATTTTGGCTAGTAAAAAATTGTTACGTTTAAAAGCCGAAGACAGTAGAGGTGGTAATGTTTAAATGGAATGTGAAGGTGTGAGTAAACAAAATGCCGTGAGCGAGATTAGAATATAATTTTTTAATTATACCGTATTTCTTTTGCAACTTCTTCGGTAAGTAATTTGTATTGATTTTAATTGATACAAAGTGTCTCTCTTTTTAATAACACACCATCAATTTTTATATTAGAATATATTTTGATTAATATCTTCTATTGACTTTTATAAAAACAAAAAAATAAAATGATTTCATGTAATAGACATTTTAAATTGTTATCATATATTTAAAATTTGAACCTTTTTCTTTTAAAAGATAATAATCATATAACCCAACAATTAATATAGAAGAAGCAACCCAAGCACAATAAATGTAAATTAATATAGTCAAACAAAGAATATGGCACATTTGAAATTTCGAAAGTCTACAATTTTTTGCTTGATCGAATATTTTTTATGTCTTTTAAATATTTTAAGTCGTTAATTCTTTGGTGAAGCTGAAATTCTTAACTTTATGTTTAGGTCCAAAGCAATCCAACTGTCAAGAATAATGCTCTCAGATAAAACTTCTGGATGTTTACTATTACAAATGTTGATAAGCAGAGGTGAGGATTGCTACAAGTATCCATTCAACTACTACGCCTCAATCTCAAGCAAGTTGAGGTCGACTATATGAATTGTCATTGACCGTGTTTCTCTATTTAAGCTCATCTCAATCCAAAAAACGAGTATCCGTCTATCATAAAGGGAAAAAAAGCCTTTGTTGTCTAATCTGTAACCTGCATGTATGATCTATGAACTATGCTGATATTCCTGTAGCTTCCTTTGGAATCAAGAAAATGAAGGCCACTGGGATGAAAGTGCAGAGAACCTGTATACCAATGCCTAAAAAGAGATTGTCAAAAGATCCTGAGGAGATGTTTAGAACTGAAGCCAACCCTGCTCCTACGAAGGATCCCACCGTAGAACCTAAGTTGTTTATCGACATGAATAATGCAAATAAAGTCCCTTCAACGCCTGGAGGACAAAGCTGTCCCGATAAGATAAGAAAGGGCATGAACCTACAAAAGGAAGAAATACTTCAAATACTTGTTTTATACTTAAATGGAATAGATGTTAGCTGTTCCAGATGTTTGATAACTACTTTTAAGAAGACCTTGTATAAGAGAATATGGGACATACTTGAATTGATTGATGCCATCAGAAAGAGCGGAACCAAATAGCACTGTAACCTTGTCTGAGATACCTAATGAAACATTAGCTCGAGAAACCAAAACCATATCTAGAACAGTCAGAATGGCCAAGCAAACTTGAGTAAACCTGCATGAATTATAAAGAGGGATATAAGTATTTGGTAATCTAAGTCAATATTCCTTCATCACATCACATTTGCAAGTCAAAGATCTACTTACATGAGAATATGTCGCAATCTCATCTTTTTTAAATAGCGATTGTAAGTCAAGGTCCCGATCATGAGACTCAACCATCCAAGAACACGTGCTGTTCCAAGGAAAGATGCCTCCAGTTTTAAGAACTCTGTCTGATAATAGAACATAACCGTCGAGAGATTTGGAACTGTCACGTGAGCCAAAAAGAACCAAGCCATTGGTCTGGACTCCAAGGAAAAATTTGCAAGAGGACAACCACCGTAACATCAATCATCAGTTCATTAAGAAAATGCAAAAAAAAATAAAAAATGGTATTATAAACAAAAAGTTAAGGAGATGGGAGACTACTGAACAATTCACAACATCCCAAGAGCTGTGAAACATAGAAGCATGAAACTCATCAAATGGAAGCACCACAAAAGTGATAACTTGGCCTGTAATTTAATCTATTGAAAGTAACGCTGACACTTTGATCTTTCTTAAGAAATTGTGAAACAAGGCCAATACTGATGAAAACGTTCTTGGAATCGCAGTTTCATAATTTCAATTAAGGTGATGCAAGTCCATTTATATGCCAACGAAAGCTGTCCTTTCGTGGTCCTGTTACCCCTTCAAATATGGTACACAAATAGAAAGAAATGGCATCACCAAAGGTTAAAAAGAAGGTCCAGGAAGACTTTCAAGACCTAGGTCCCATATGTCATAATAATACACTGCAGTTGGTGCCTGATAGTGTTCTAGCAGAAGCTCCAAAAGGAAAATAAATTGATTCGTGATTATTAATTATAAAACATCAACACAAAAAGTAATTTAAAACTTCTTCACAAGTTACCTCAAAATGGCTGGCTGGCGGAATGCCCTAAATAATGTGTAAGTGGCCATTTTCAGTGATTGATACCACGGAGACACTGATGATCCGTTTTTGTCAGGAGCCTGAATTTTGTTTTTGGTCGTTGGCACTCTTTTTGTATTTTTCTGGCTCTTCTTTCTCCTCAAAGTACTAATTTTTGACTTTTCACCAGAGAATTGCTCTTCTTCATCAATAATTCCACTCGTCATATCAGAACCATTAAATGCAGAACCTTCAGGGAATGCTTTAACTTGTACAGAATCCTCCTCAACCAAACCACACGAAAAGAGTTGCAAAGCAGGTAAGACAGAGAAAAGGAGGAAAATCATATCTATCCGTAAATTGTCTAATGCATATCCTCCTAGCAAACTACCACAGATTCCTCCGAATGCCATAGACAGCCAAGATACTGACTGAAGATCGCCAGCAAATGATGCCCTGTTGACAAGTAAAGCTCAATTAAAAAAAAGTCATGCCTTTCATGCACAGCTAAAATTAATCTAAATCTTTTTGGCGCACTTTGTACATGGCAGACTTTTAACCTGTCGAATTTGCATGTAAAATGAGACTCACAATTAAGTGACAATTAACAATTCAAATACACACAAACCCAGGCATTCCATCATCAAAAATTTCAAATGAAAGCAAGGCTTTTGTATATAACTACATTTTATCATGAACTGAATAGACAAGTTTACCCATGGTACAACCTGCTATTTGATCCGACTAATTTGACATTTACTTTTGTTGTGTTGTGTTGTCAAAGGCTTAATTTTGGTCCAGATACATTTTAAAACTATGTGTTTGTTTCTACAGCTACATAAAATTACTCAGATTGGGAACGTTCCTTTAAATGACCGAAAAAGTTCCACGCAGAAGAACATACCTCTCCAATCTTACTGCCTCAGCGATCATTGCGTCAATTACAACATCAGCCATTGCAGAACCCAGGTTCTGCAGTGTCAAAAGAATCATGAGTTCTATCCTCGTATTTCTCAGGAAATCACTTAACCCTAAAATGAGCCATGGCAACAGCGAGAGCAAAGTTGAAAGCGTAAGGTAGGGGATTCTTTTCCTTCCTCTAATTGGAAAGCAATCCGATAATATCCTGCAAAGAGCATATTGAATATGGTTGATGGAGCAGAAGAGCAAGAAATGAACTATTTTCCAACAAGCTTTCATGAGAGAACGACAAAAATGATCTTAGCAGAGCCCAAGTCATGAACAGCACACCAGCAGTTAAGGACCATCTTAACATCTTATAATAAATTTGTTGTTTAATGACAATTTCCATGATCTAAGAAAATTTTATCTGGTTTTAAGCCATATTCTTAGGTCTTCCACAATAAACTGCTACTATATGGTAAAAATTGATCTCCTGATGTTTATTATAACTTCAAACAACTATTGGAAGTTTTCTCTCACAGCTCTTCTCTTTATATGGTAACTCTACAACATATCTAGGTGCCACCAAGCAAAGAACATTATTCTTAATATTCATTTCACATTGATCTGCAGCTCCTTTTGTTGTTTCCAGTACTGCTAATCAGATGGAAGGAAACCAAACATCTGAACAACTTTTTTCTTTTGATATGTAACCTGACACATAAATGTTTTAGATTAATTGACCAAATCTATAGGATCATTAAATTCTCAGTAGAATCTGATATTCAGCTCAAGCTTAGCTTTACTTAACATTTACATAAAAGTTAAGCCAGCCAGCCAGCCAGCCAGGCAGTTGGAAAAAGCTAATAAAGTGCGCATGGTTCACACCAACTTTGAATCTCATGTTCATAAATCAGGAAATGTTCATCCCATACACATAGAAACTGAAAAATAAGGAGAAGACAGAAAAATCAAATCCCCCCAAATCCTCAGATTTGGTATAATTACATCATACATGAAAAGAAAAGAAAAGCATCATAGATACAATCAGAAGATCAAACTGGAATGAACTTCTCTTGGACCATAGAAGATTTATAAAAGCATGTAACAGAAAGGAACACCATTGAGGACAAGATGTTGTTTCTCAGAGAAAATCCATTTTATTGATAGTTGGATAGGTTTAAGTGGTGTTGTGTACTCTCTCATATTATAATTAGCCAGGGACAACATGATACAGTAATAGCTTCTTGTAAGTCAAAGAAAATTATTACTGAAACAGTAATAGTTTTGTGACTTACAAAAAGAAAACAAAGATGCCCCCCAAAGAAAAAGAGTAAAGATTGAAAAGGACAATAGATAATTTCAGTTTGAAGTGGGCTGGCTATTACCAGTATGATACAACCACAGAGATGATAGGAAATCATTTGAAAAGATGAACTTGACAGAGTAGTGGTTGGACTACTTAGTCCTTATCAAAGCCAAGTCCTCAAGTCTATGTTTCTAAAGCTCAAAAAGTAACGTCAAACATCTAATATTCACTCAATTCAAGCATCACGATCTACCGAATCATTCATGATGACGATCTACCAAATCAGATTGAACTCATCCCAATTTGGCCTGAAAGTTTGTTTGGCTTAATTTATTTTCAGTTCTATGCTTAAGAACTGTTTCGAAGATATTAGTTTACACAATACTGAATAAGACTCAAACATATTGCTAGGACACCATTTTCTAATCCTTAACAAATATGCACTAGAGAAGGTCACAAGAGGCTGAGTATTAAGGATAGATAAATACCCATATAAAGGTTTTACGCTCCACGGAAAGAATGCTATTGAAGTGACAAATTGGGAGGCTGATGGTGATAGCTTCAAGTTGTCTTTCAACTGATATGAAACTGCTGTCCAGACAAAAGATCTGAACCCCTGCTTCCAAAAAATTAAGAATGGTGTTAATTATACCCAATGAGGAAATAATAAGCTTCCAACAAAAAATATTTGATCATCTCTTAAATGCATTTTGTAGGTGTATGGAGAACCGAGAGGTTACAACCACTCAATGTTTTTTTCTTTTCTTTTTTCATATTCACTTTTCTACCCCTCTGTAAATGCTGTTTAATTCGAGGAAACAGCAGAGGAACACTATACGCCCGCTCTCTTAACATAAAAAAGGATGCCAAAATACTCTATCAGAGTTTGAGAGGTCACATAGAAGACAAGTGCGAGAAAACCTTAAGGGTTCATTTTGTTCAAGTACTAGTTACACAGTAATTATAATGCAAAGAATGTTTATGCAGTGAATAATAATGTAGGTATTGTCATGCAATGAATAATAATACAGAGAATGTTATGTAGGAATTACCTACATGAAGAGCAGTTTTAACTTTAAATACTTTTATCCACATATTGCTATTATACATATTCTTATTTCCACATTATATCCCACATAAAAAAGAAATTAAGATCCCTACATAAGCTATGTCGTATTAAGCTTAACACTGCCAACCAAGTGATGCATTACTTATGTGGCCAACAAACAATGATATTTATTTTTCTTATACAGCCAACTGAACATATAATTCGATGCAGAATTTTATGTAGAGATTATTTAGCAATGTAGCCAATCAAATGATCCCTAGGACATCTCATTGAGATAAACAGTCAAGATAACTGCTATTACAGCAAAACTTATATTTGCTAGATAAGAAAACAATTGTGTTGGTTCATTATGCATAATTTTGTCCAAGCTCTGCTGTAAAACTCCATTCAACATATTTGAAGTACTGATGTCAAAAAAAGAGACCTCGTCCAAGCAAATAAAAGAGGCAACAAGGTGAAATAATTTGGCTTATGGGCAGCAGCATATTGAGTCCAAGATTTTTAATATATTGGTTTTCTAGCTAACGGTGTTAGCATCTTGCAACGGTTGTTCCATATCTGGATTCTGGTCCTGTACAATATTTTATCAAACCTATATTGAGGAGTTTTTCTTTGTGTTCAACTGTCACAGGTTAAATTTCATGTTTTAATTTAGTGAAGTAACAGTGCTTAAAAAGCACATTGAGGACTTCTGTTCCTCTCCCTCTCCACCACTAGGCTACCTACGGAAGAAAAAGCATAAAGCTTTAAATATTTGCTGAACAGACACCACGAGTGCTAGTTTTTTCAGTTATAACTAAACTGCAATTTCCCCATCTTTTGAGAATGAAAAATTTGACGCGCTTGACCCAAAGACCTCCTTATGGTTCCACATTGCACTGCTAGGATCAATTAACTGTGATCTTCTGAGCTCAAATAAGCTTTGTTAAACTTCCTCATTTCAATCCTCTAAACTCTTCTACTGAATCTACTAAATTCAGTACTTTCAATATGGCACTGGAGTGGTGTACTTTTCATTCTCAAACAACAACAAAAAAAAGTACTGTCGAGTTGCTCTTGACCCAAAGACCTCCTTATGGCTCCGCATCACACTGCTTGAATCAATTAAACTATGATCTTGTGATTCAACAATCACAATCCAACTGTCTCACAAAAAAATTACGTATGTATTTACACCTAAGACGAGATGAAGTCTTGCTTTTAGGTCTAACTGCCAGAACACACACAGTTTTTTTGAAAAATGACGTCATTCACACCTAAATTCTCCGAAAAATGATGCTTTGGAAGGGACACAAAATGAGTCAGCTGCTTGTTGAGTTGATTTGAAAAAGACATCAAATCATCACAATCATTGATATGTTTGATGTGATAACAGAAACTAAAGTTTAATTGGCGCCCTGATGATTACTTTTGATGTCAGAGTCAGGAAAAGTTGTTAAACCCTTTGCTAACCAAGGTTCTTGTAGCGGGGACATTCGCAAGCCACAAAAAGAACTGATCTAGATGTTAAAGATTAGCATGGAACCTTATAAAACAACAACTATACATCAATTCAAAACTAGTTGTTTCAGCTATATGAATCTTCAATATTCATTTCATTTCACCAAACTAGTTAAAAACCTGATGGAAATAAGAAATTCCCAGAAAACCCCACTCAACAAAATCTTGAATTTTTGACTTGGAACATTTTTTTAAACTACACAACCCAGATTTAATCTAAAAACCCAGAAACCCCATCATTCACAACACTAAAAAAAAACACCCACTCAACCCCAAATGCTGAACTGACAAACAGAAGGCATAAATCATCATGAATATATATAAATTGAATTAAAGAAAAAAGATGGGAAATAGAAGGCGAACCTGTGTGAAGTAAATGAGGCAAACAAGCCATAGAAAGGAAGCCCCAAAAGCAGTATGTAACTGCTTAAACCAACCGATCATTTTGGAATCGATCGATTCAGTAAAAAAAAAAAAATTGATTCTTGTTTTCTCCAGTCGTTCCTTTATATGGTATACAGAAGACTGGAAAATTGGGATGCCCTCAGATTACATGGATCCTTTATTCAAATCTATCTATAAATAAACTTGTTGCCATAGCTGCATTGACGTATTCATTACTCCTCTTTTCCATTTTTCTTCTTCATTTTCATCTTCTTTGCCGTTGTTAAGTCCACAGTGGATCAGCGTCTACATTGACCCGAGTAAATTGTATTTTACCCGATTTACATTGAAATATAGTAATTACATTGTTTTCATCATAGGTTTTGAGTTCGAGTCTAGAATATAAAAAAATAAAATCATGTCCAATATGTCTTTCAAATACCGGGTGGAAAAAACAACAAAAACTTAACTGGAGTTCAATATAAAAAAAAAACATTGTAATTCTTATAGTTTTAAATTTAAAAATGTATTGAAATATAAGTAATTTTTTAACCATGATATGTGAAAAGTTAATAGAATTTGTTAAAAATATTTTTTTTTAAATAGGCTAAAACGAAAATGCATAATACATAAATGTATTTTTTAACTTGGCCACTTCTGATATCTATGCCTCAAAATTGAGTATGTACAGATAGACACTTAAACTTAAATAATGTTGAATAAGTAGGCACACATGTCATTTATGACAGAGTATACATCCCACATGACATCATATAAATGAATTCGGGTGTATCTCACATAAATTGTTATATATGATTTGGGGTCTAGTTATTCAACGTTATATAAATTTGAGCGTTTATTTGAGCACACTCAAAATTGAAATGCACAGATACCAAAATGTTCATATACTTTGGTCCAAAATGTCTTTATGGTCACTTAATTAATAAAAAACGCCTCTTTCAAATAAACATATTACTATTTGTTTTCTTTTTGCACATACTTTTTTCCTAATAATATTTTTTTATTAACAAATGTGTATCCTACTTCAATTCGTAAAAAGATAAAAATAAAAATAGTTCTTATTTTATATAATTATGTTTTATCGTTATCTAAATGAATATTAATTGTGGGTTTATAATAATCTTTTAAAAACAATCTTTCAACCTCCACGAGATAGCAGTAGAATCTCTATTTTCCCTAGACTCCACTTCTAGATTTCACTGGTATGTTGTTGTACCAAGCAGACCAGGTATTCTTTGCTACAAGAACTCATCATAATTTGACTATCTTTACACTAACCTAATCATCAATTTAACTGAGTAAACTGAACAGACAAGTGTTACCAGATATATCCAGATTGCTACTGGATTTTCAATAAAATCAAGGCAACCAAGGATACAGTAACAGTAACAAGCTTACATAGCTTGTACCATATGATACATTATATATTTATTAGATGCAGTATGTTGGAACGTTGGTGGGACGATATACAAATGGTCTGACTGTGTGTGAATATCCTGAAGGACGATTGTAGCTGAACTTCACCCCGGAGTTGCTATCTCCCAGACGTGTACAGTGCTCATGGAAGCTGCTGATAGGTCTTGCTAGGCATGCATCCCAACGATCACTTGCTGGCATTGTCTCAGCTACTCTATATATCCCCTTGGAGTCTGTGAATGCCTGATAATTGAGAACTTCCCCGGTCTTGGTAATGCAAAGAACAGCAACCTCTGCACCTGCAACAAGGAAATACGATAACCTACTTCAGATACAATGAAAATTGAACAGTTATTATTATACATGTATCCGTGGATAAGATAGTCTTGCACTGCGTGTTGAACCAGCATCAACAGTACACGCAATCACAATCATCAGCAGAAACATAGTTGACAAACCAAAAAGAGTACAAACACTTTGTTCTATGCCTTCTTTGCCTAAAGTTTTGATACCAAAAGATGTCCAGAGAGACACCTTATAACATAGAGGCACAATGTAACATCTACTATTATGAGATAACATTAAAACATTTGAAAGTAAAAATTATGCACATGAGTACCTAATGCTTGGACTTTATCCCAAGAGATTTTTTTGTCGCAGACTTAAATTTTGATTGGTCTTTCGTTTGACCTTAAACGTGCAAGAGTACAAGCCAAGCATATTCTAGACAACAAGAATGGGGTGAAAAGTAAAATTTGCCATGAAATGAAATGTATGGAACAAAAAGTGGGGAAGGAGGATAGCGAAACTAGGATCTACCAATTAGATTAACATTGCCTAAAAGAAGAACACCAAGCAATTGTTCAACATGGTATTCCATCTCTATCTATAGATGGTTAGGAAAATGGAAGGAGCTAAAATGGTGATAGACATTGGGCGTGTTACCCTTCTCACCATCATGACATCATTAGTGGAACAACCAAACTATCATGGTACCCATGAGTAATATTGACACTGTTGAATAATCCAGTCATGCTCTTTTGTTGAGATTGTTTTTTACTTTTTGATAAATTAGGAGAATTCAACGTGCAAATTCTCGATAGACTTTTGGAGTTGGTTAATAAGTGAAGCCTAATATGAATGAGTCATAAATCAAGTTTCCTGACTTTCTATGACACTATTTTGGCACCTTTTTTCCATAAGCCCATTGACAAATACCAAACAACAAAAGCATATGAAGTAGCAAAGTCTATAATCAAGGAAACGTAAGGGATAAACTAAGCATGGCAGGATAATCAAACAGAAGCATAGAAGGTAGCAGGAAGACTGAAGTAGAGAATAACTGTAACATTATGCCATCTAGTGGCGATGTTGCTCGAACTCTTCAAAAGTGTCATCAGGTGTGTGTGTCGGATTCTCCAAAAGTAGTGTATTTTTGGAGAATCCAACACGAGTGCGGCACCGAAAGTGAAGAGTCCGCACAATTTAGTCTACTGGTGCAGTAAGATTCTCTTAATTTTCTATTCTCACAGATGAGATTAAGGGTGATATTGAACATGCACAGCGATGGTGTTCCACTAGTGCAATTGCGTCAGTACTTGAATACACATCCCAAGAATTTCCGTGTGCTTCCAAGCCCATCAGCTTTCACTTTTGCATTTACAAATTCAACAGAACTTTGTAACGGGAGATATTCTAATCTATACAGTTCCAGGAAAAAGGAGATAGATTCTTGGTGTCAATATTGGTATATAATTTCTTTCTCTGGAGCACACAAAGTATAGAGGGTTGCTTAGCCTATATATCTATGTAAGTCCTTAAGGATAGGTACATGGAAGGAGAGGAAACAGATAGCATTATTTAGTCCTCTTCATTATTTCACAAATCTGTTTTACTTCACTACATATTTAGCATCGAATATCAAATAAAACAAATAGTCCATCAGGGTTCAAATCTTATTGGTTAGCAAAAACCATGTTCTCAAATATTCTTAACAATGTCACCATAAGATTACCCAAAGTAAATTGATTTCTATCATTTGATGCACCATTTACTAGAAGTCCAATGAATCTTCTTGTGATTTTTTTGCATTTATTGTCTAATCAGTGACTCGCTCATCCCTCTATCCCAAACACTTGCCACGTTTCGCTTCTCAAGAGTCAATTTGACTAATCTTCGGAGCTATATTGGTTTAGATAAATTCAACATTTTAAAACTACTATTTGAAAACTATAAAGGAGGTACAATAAGTTGCTATTCTTTTTATATCAATACGGTGAAAAAATACATCTTAATATATGGGTCAAAGTTCATGTAATTTGAATCTCAAGAAGCAAATAATGACAAGTAATTCGGGATGGAAGGAGTAATAAGAACTCAATGATTAGGACATCCAATGCTTTAGCTTACTTGTAACTAGGTTCATGAACATAGTGCTTTAGTTTTAATGCAAAACGGAAGTATTCATCTCCTTTTAACCAACCAAGTTAGAAAATGAAAAGAGTAACTAAATAGAAATGAAGAAATAACTTTGTTTCCCTTCCGGATGACATAGAAGGATGGTCTCATCTGTTGGGAGCCAGATGAGTATGCTACGCGTAGTTATCCAAAACGACCTAGGACTGATAACAAAGTTGAAAGTTTGGAACTTTAGTTGATCCAGACGGTACAAACACCCGTATATTTGGCTTTGAGAACACAAATTCTTAAAGCAGGCCAACTTTTCTGAAACTATCAGCAAGCATCCAGCATAAAATATAACAATGATTTAATCAAGCAAAAAAAAAAAAAAATGCCCAACATGATTCTGAAAAACACTACAATTTGGAGATTCTTAATAGCTCAATTGGTTGACTATCTGAACTTCAAAACTCGCTGACGAGAGTTTAATTCCCACCTTGCACCCCTCCCAATTTTCCCTTCCCCTACCCCGATTTTTCTGACCATCAATAAAATTAGTAAATCTCTCAACTATCATCCAAAGCTCTAGAACATCAATAACAACAAAAGCTAAAAGCAAACATATAACAACGGATTCGAACCATAGGTTCTATACCCAACTCATTTAGTGGCTATTTGTCCATGAACATTTTTTTCTCTTTTTGGGGGTTGAATACCGAAAATCATGTTTAGCCAAAAAATTACAAAAAATTCTGAAATTCGAAAAACACTAAAAAGTTGTTCACTTTTTCATTCCAAATCACTCATAAAAATTTAAAAACAATTCCAATTAATATTCATGGTCAAGCACAACCCAAATCCCAAAAACCATTTTTCACCTACAAAAACAAAAACTACTTCATTTTTTTTCAAATTTCACAATTTTCATTGCCCTAAATAGAAAGTTTTGCTATTCATTCCGATTAATCTGAAACTGAAGTTTCAGTGGTAATGATCGTAGTTCTCGAACGAGAAATCGAAAAAAATAATACAACATACACCAGTATAAGAGTAAAGAAGAAACCTTCTAGAACATGGTCTTCTGGACCAACAGAAGAATCAGCACAAACATCACAAACAACTCTTCCATGAATCTCTCCAGTCCAACCTCTAACACCTTGTAGGGTCAAATTGGTAATTAGAGTTAGGTAAAGTAATACCTTACCCCAACTTGACTCCATTGTTGCTTAGCTCACTGCCTTCTTGATTTCATTTTCATAGCACAAAAAATTGGACCGGTGAAGTCTTTTAATCAAGCGGTTGAGAGATGGTTGGACCGGTATCTTGAACCCGGTTCACTTGTACTAGGTGTGTTTCGTCGGTGACTCGGTACTTTTGGAATTTGGAGTATTATTAAGGACTATCGTAATTTTCTAAACAAACAAACCTATAATTTATGATAAAATTTGACTTAATATTAAAATTTAGGGCTCGTTTAATGCTGGTTTAGGAGGGTGCATACAATATACATAAAAGTTAAAACTAGTATAATGTTTGCGAAGTTAGTGGAAAGTAAGGATGGGGAGGAAAAATGAACGAATCGGGTAAGGTATAAATTCAGGGATGGACCCACCCATACCGAAGGAGTGTTCGTTCGGAAAATTACACTATATATATATAAGTATTGACACTTTTTAACACAAGTTAAAAGCTTAGTCTAGTGGTTAAGGTGTTGTGAAAAATCCTTGAGGTTGTGTATTCTAGGCTTAGTTTAGTGGTTAAGGGGTTGTGAAAAGTCTTTGAGGTTGTGTATTCTAGTCCTAGAAGCCACATAATTATATTTTTTTACTACAATTATCGACACCTCATAATTTATTTTTTTTACTACAACCATCGACACCTCTTAATAACGATCTTGGATCCTCTACTGTATAAATTAATAAAGAAGGATACGAAGTTAGCGTACAACGGCTAAGACAATAGTTTTGAACACGTGTATGTGGAATTAAAGGACAAAGGCAGGGATAAAAAATTGTACAAGATAACGAACGTGAGAGAAATGAGGAGTCATGACGTGGATCAAGTGAAGTGTAACAAGGACGAGGACAACAAAGTTCTAGTGGAAGAGACACTCATTGGACGGAGGTAATAGACATACTTTCATAAACTCTTGAACAAAGAGGGAAAAAAACGTAACATTATGTTAGGGAGTTGGAAGCACTCAGAGAGGCATCGCAATTTGGGGGTGTTGTAGGTGCATTAAGGTTGGAGAGGTTGAGAGTGTTATCCTAGGATGTAAGAAAAGAGTGATCAAACAAGACGAGATCTTAGTAAAAAATTTAAAGAGTGTAGGCAAGGTAGGTTTGGAGTGACTTAGTGGGTTGTTTTGGTCTTGAAAATATTCATGAATTTGAATTAGCCGTAAACGTTCTAACTTCTAAAGCATAATAATGGATTGTTTCGCTACTTAATAATATTACATGTGTGATATTTTCAATTTGACAAAAGGAGTTGTGGTTCAAATCTTAGGATACCAATATCTTCGTCAAATTTTAAAGTACACTAACAGAAAGTTTAAATCTAGCTAAGATACTTTTCGATATGCATGATATTATGAGGCTTGTTACAAAGTAGTGGGGGATTGTTAGAATAGTTGTAATATAAAGGGAAAGTTCTCACATTGGTGGGAGAAGCCGTCTTTTATATCCTTTTAAGGCTTAGCCCATTTAGTCTATTTAATAGAGTAAGTCTTCTTTT
>JAJOOF010028590.1:0-19781 GCA_029582545.1 Solanum lignicaule
TGCTCAATACTACTCCCAAAAATATACTAGCTCTTATGTTTTAAAAACATACTTCTTTCTGCTGATTTGAGATAATTGCTCAAAAACTTAGCTCAAAGACTATCTTGGAAATCCAGTTTCCTCTCTTGCTTCATTTAGAAAGCGATTACTCTTTTCTGAAAACTAGCCCGAAAGCTCTTTGGAAATCTCAGTTTCCGTTCTTATTTAAATGTGAAAACATTTATAAACTCTTTGGGAATACTTAGTCCCCATATACTTTTGAAGAAAAAGACTTCAAACTTTACTCTTTACTGAACTCAAAACTTAAGTCTTAAAACAAAGTTAAAACGTTTGTAAAAGACTTCTTAAAATATGGTTCATACCGGATTATGGAGAACTACTCAATGCAAGGTTTTCAATAACCATAGATAGAACTCAAATACTTGGAATTCAAGAACTTCAATGATACTACTCTTCTTAAGACTGTTTGACTTATAGGGTTCATGCAGAACTATGGATATGTATAACCCAACTCAAGGACTTCATGGGTAACATGTAATAGTCTCATAATTAGGATTATAATCTCAAATGGGTTAGAAACTCAATACTTAAGACTTAGGACATAAAGATATTACTCCTCTCATAGATACTCAACTTCTGAAGTTCATGCGAAATTTATGGGCATGAACGACTTGACTCGTAGGTCTACATAACATTATGGAACTCATGTATACAACTCTTCTCTTTCTTTTACTTACTTCTTCAAAACTTAACTCAAATCGATGATGGATCTCAAAGGATTCACAATTGAACTCAAAGGCTTTTCTTGAACTCTACTTTTAACTCTCTCTTGAATGTGAACTGTGAATTCAAGAATTATGGTTCATGATATGAAGGATCTCATGATGAAAAAGTAGACTCATGAATACATTCTCCTTATTCTCATACTCACTTGCTCGAGTCTTGAAACAAGTTACTAGAAGTTGTAGAAGACTCATCAAAAGGACTAAAAGGGACTTTCTCAAAATGTTCGAAAGAACTCTCAAGACTTAACTGTTAACTCTACCTTGAATTTGAATTATGGATTCAAGGTTGTGATCTGTGATTGGAAAGGTCTCATGATGTTTAGGAATGATTGTTGTTAGCTAAACATGAGAAAAGTCACGAAATCACCGTCTTGGAACAAGTCCGCAACGCGGAGATGGTTTAAAATAATACTCGCGAAATTACATTTTGAGACAGAGGAGTCCGCGTCTTACCCACGACGCAGAGAAACTTTTTGATCACTGGGGGAGCAAGTCCGCGACGCGGACTTGCGTGCGTCGCGGACTTGCGTGCCAGATCACATTCGACTTTTTCCTTCTCCATTTTACAACCCCAATTAGCCTAAATTCGAATATTTTTCTCGATCTCTCTTTAGATTTAGATACCCGCACCTGTACACTAGAATCTAACTCTAACCACTCTATAAATCAACACATTAACCTCAAAAACTCCTCAATCTCAACCCAATTCAAGAATGGAAACAAATTCATGAATACATGACAGGAATATCAAAGCTTCATCTTTTAGAACGAATTTAAAGCTGAAATTAACATGATTGGCGTGTGGGTGAACAAACCCAACACTATGGAAGCTTACATACCTGAAAGAATTATCCTATTGAAGCAACTTGAAGGAAAACCTTTGAAATATGAACTCTAGCCTTAGCGTTTCTTGAATTTCTTGAGCGTAGAATCTTTGGAGTGAATAAGAGGGTTTAGATTTAAGAAAACTAATTTTCTACACGTTTAGGGCAATTTAGATGACCTCCTAAGAGTTTTTAGGACTAAAATACCCCTAAATAAATAATTAAAACGAGCTGGGACTCGGAAAGATCTTTCACCAAGCAGTGAGGTCCGTGTTGGCTCCGCGTCGCGGAGCTGCTGCCAGGTTTGCGCGACGTTAGTAAATCCGTCATAACTTTTTACTCAGAGCTCGGAATTTAGAAAACTCAGTGGAGTTGGAAAGAGGACTCGAAGGGCTTTAGATTTATATCTTGTAGCTCACCTAAATCATCTTGTACTAGGAGGTATGGTCGTTTGAAGTTGACCCAAAACTTAAGAAAACTTAAGAATGACTTGAATGCTTTTCTCTTGGGTTCTTTTTGGAACTTAAGGTGCTACATCTAGTGACCTTAATACTCAAGAAATTTTAAATTCCTTGCAAAATCTCACTCACTACGAAGAATGGTTCGAGTCTCAATTCGAAAAAAAATTCTGGGGTGTTACATACAACTCCTCCCTATGGTAAGTTTTCTAGAATTCAAGTCTTTATTTGTGTGAGATTTTGTTGTACAAAAGAAAATATCAATTTTTTTAAAAAAATATTTCCGCTTACAGATTTTATACACAATGCCTTAAAAATCAGCATCAAAGTAACCCACGGTGATTTTATGAAGCACCAGCCTAAAAAACATTATTTTGGAGGTCGTGTCCAGTTCATTGACCTATATCACTTTTTATATCACTTTTATCAAGTTTGGTTTATATCACTTTTTGAAAAGTGTTAACAAACACCGTTAACATACATTATAATTCAATCTGTCTCCTTTCTTTTTTCCACCTCTTTTTCTCCATTATCTCATTGTTTCCTCACTCTTTTTTTTTCAATTCTTCTTCATTGATTTTCTTTTTTGTTATTTCTTTTGTCCAAAAAGTGATATAGACCAAACTTGACAAAAGTGATATAAGTCAATGAACTGGACACGACCTCCAAAGTAATATTTTTTAGGCAGATGCCGCATAAAACCATCATGGGTTACTTTGATGCTGATTTTTAAGGCATCGTGTATAGAATCTCTAAGCGAAAATAATTTTTTGTTAAAATTGATATTTTTTTTTGTACAACAAAACCTCATACAAATAGAGACTTGAACTCTAGAAAACTTACCATAGGGAGGAGCTGTACCACCTTCTGGTTGTAGAATCATTGTCTTGAGCTTTTAATAATGGTCAATTCTAGTGAAATGAATCTAGATTCTAGGGTTTTCTTGACTGTAGCGTCTCACAATGAAAAAAAGAGGAGGGAAAAAGAAAATCAAGAGAGAGTGTACTGAATGACGACGTTTGTTAACGGTGGGTATAAAAAGTGGATAGAAACCAAACTTGACAAAATGGTGGATAGTTAAAGGACCATATTCGTCAAGTGTATAGTTAAGGGACTATTTTAGACCTATTGTGATAGTTTAGGGACCATTTATGTCATTTTCTCTAAAAGTTTACACCAAACTTGGATGGTTATTAATGTGTGACACAATTGTTAGGGTTTTGCCCTGATTTTTTTTCCTTATTTGAAGTTTATTTTTTTTCCTTCAAGAAAAGTCAAAGTATTACCATAAATGCTTGAACTTTTTCTGAAAGGAAAATATAATTTTCTTCCAAATTTGGTTTATTCTTTCCTTAGAGGAATAGTTTGGAGATCTATAAATTGAAGATCCCTATTCTCATAGCATAACACAATAGAATCCACAATGTAATCGCTTAGAGAGTTTTGTTTATGGGAGATTTTCTCTCTACAGTTTTTCTATGTTTTGATTAGTTTTTAATTATGTAGGCCAATTGGTCATATCATATAATAATATTATATCTTTTAGTATAGTTTTATGTATCGCTAATTTATCACCATATTATTTGCAATTGTAAGCTTCCGCATGACGCCCTAATCAACTTCATAACCCAACAACAATATAAGGATGGAGAACAACACAATATATCTAAATATTATATTTCTTAAAACATTACAATATGATACAGCACAATACAATCTGATACCTTACGAAACAATATATAATAATCATTTAGTGTAATACAATATCATACATTATGAAATAATATATAACAACCATCCAAACAGAAGGTTAATTACTCCAGTTTATTACTGATATATTTCACTAGCTATAAATATTTATTAGTGAAAATGATTTGGTTCACTTGATGTCCCGTATCAACTTATTGAGTCAATAAAATTCGAATTCACATAAATAGTTGTACTTCAAATTATTTTGTAAGCATTTGAACAGAAACTTAAAATCATGATTCGAATAGAAAATGATTTTGAATTTATATTTGAATAAACGAGAAAAAAAATTGAAGTAGTATCTTGTACTAAATATTCGCAAGTATCAACGGATTGTAAGCAATCCACAAGAACATAAAGATAGATAAACCAAAAATAACTGACCTTTTCTATATTATTATTGCAGTAATCAGAATAATAAAAACTATTGCAAGAATACTTTCCCCGTATACTACATAATTATAGACTTCTACAAGGAATACTTCTCCAAAATACTACTACATAATTATAATTCCAGCCTCTAATTATTCCACATTTGCAAGGATAATTGGCTGACAAAGTTTAGAGTTGTCTCTTGCAAGAAATTAAACAGCTTTAGAAATGCCTCATATCTATAACTGGAACTAACAGAGGCTTGTTTATCAAGAGAGCCAACATATTTGCAGTTGTTGGGCAAAGTTTTCCGGATTTCGTCAGCATTACGTAAATTATGTATCTTTGCACTATGATGAATTTATTCTTCTCCAAGATAAGTGGAGAGTATCTTAACTCTTCATTGTTCCTCCCATCTGAATCAACTGTAGTGGAGACTTGAGTAGTTTCTTTAATGTATCCACAATGCTAGCGAAGGATGGGCGTTGTACCGGGTCACTGCGAGAAAACGTGAAACAATTAACTGATGGAAATAGAGAACAGAGGTAGAGAATTCTTTGACATGATCTACAACACAAGTTGACTAGTAGAGATCGAGATGAAAAAAACAGGATGCGGATGCTTCTAGTAGTATTAACATGTTAACTTACTCATTCCAGCAGGCTTCCATAAGAGATGCCAACATTGGAGAAGTGTTCTGTGGAACAGTGAGCCTCCTGTTCTGGAAAGCTACAGCACCAACTACCTGAAAGCTCACAAATAACACGTCAAATACATCGTGTTTTTTGATATTTAAGTCCGGGAGAAATATGGGGTGTGGGGGGCAGCAGGGAAGAAGTAAACCTGCGCAGGGCTCAGTCCATTCCAAGGCTGTTGCATGGTGACAAGCTCCCATAATATTACCCCAAAGCTGTAGACATCAGACTTCTCATTTGAGGGTTCTCCACGGAGAAATTCGGGGGCCATCCATTCAGGCTGAAACAAAAAGGCAAGAGAGTTACAGGCTGATTGAAGGATGTACAAGAAATTTCACAACCTGCAAAATGTAAAGAGTTCGAAAAAGATGACTTTGTACTGCCATGGGAGGTAGGTACACTGTTGATGACGGATACATTCACAGAGTAGAAAGGCGCAAAAATTAGAGTAATTGTATTTCACGAACTATTGAAAGCAATTAGAGTAACATTTCCTATTAATCAGAAAAAGAAGATTCTGAAAAATAAAGAAGGCAATGCAAAAGGAAATATCAGAGGTAACACCTACTTAAGAAACCAAGAGACAAGAGCCTCTGTAAAATTCTTAACTATATCCATACTCTTCATATACTTTGCTAGCCGATTTTCACAGAAGAAACATGTTTTGTCCACATCAGAACTTTGACTAATAGATAATAAGACGTGGTTTTCAATATTAGAACCTGGCTAAATGTAGATGTGATGGAAAGAAATGGTTGTAATCTAGAAGTTATCATGGCACAAAAATAAGAGCTGCCTGTATCAGAGGCCCTACAGTATTCAATTTTCATGTTTTTGCAATCCTAATGGCTAAAAGACTTGGCATCTTAGATCAGTAAATGGAGCCAAGCAGCTCATAATTCTCTAGTTGCTCGGACTCAGACGCTGGTAACCAATATGGGTGCAGATCTAGAGATCTGATCCTCCATGAAATAAATTTAAAGATTGAGGAGTATGGATACAAGTACGGATACAGGTACAGGGTTTCAGCTAAAAATAATTCAATTTTCTAAAATATATATTATAAAAATATGCTTAAATCACGGAGGACTGTTTGGAAGGAAAGGAATGCACGAATATTTGAGAGCAAGTTTAAATATGTAATTATTATCAAGTACAAATGCATCTCTTTACTGTCTTTTTTGGTGTAACGTGACCATTGCAAATGATATAGAGGCCATGATAGACTTGTTGAGTTCATTGCGCACTCAATGATGTTAGGCCTGTAAATATCTTTAGAGAACCTTCTGGTTGCGGACTTTTAGTACAAATATCTTTTAAAGATAAAAGAACACATGCCTAAATTGTATCCGTCTCGAATTTCTCAATTGATTTTGGTCTAAGTACCCAAAATCCATTGACCATATCATTATGGATACCAGAACCATGTAGTGTTGACACACGTGCGGCACCGAAAGTGAAGAGTTCGCACAAATTAGCTGCTAATTCTAAATGTCTATGGCAAGGTGAAGGATAAGCACCTCAGCCCAAGTATTTCCTTGCTCATTATTATTTGGCATAAGATACATATGCTACGTGTTCTTGCATATGAAAGATAGTTTGTCTGTGTTGGAAGGTACTTACAGTTCCAGCAACTGATTTTGATGATATGAACGTATTAGCTTTAAATCTTGAAAGACCAAAATCACACACCTGGAAGAAACATTTCAGAATATCAAAAGAGCAAAATTCAACTTTAACTCGAAGGTAAGTAGGCAACACTTTACCTTTACATTCCAATTTTTATCAACCAACAGGTTAGGAGATTTCAGATCCCAATGCACAATGGGTGGACTTAGACAATGAAGATAGTTGATACCCTTGGCCTGTATTTCAAACGAATCAGAAAATTTTCTAGGTGAAAGCATCAAAAGTATGAAACTGAGAAAATGTGAAATTGGCACAAACCACATCCAGAGCCATACGGATACGTCTCCTCTGGTCCAACAATTCCCCAGCAGCTGGCCTGTGTATCAGACGGTAGAGGCTTCCTCTATCATCATTATCAAGGCACAAAAACTTAGGCCCCTCAAGTACTTGAAGTTAGAAAGGAAGAATGTTATGCAGCCACTGAAACACAAGTTACCTGGGCAAATATTCAGTCACAATTGATAGATGAGGGCGTTTGGTAACAGCCCCCATGAACAACACCACATTTGGATGACGGACGCGTTTCATAATTGCAACCTTCAGAAAACATGAATACTGAGTTACCATCCAACAATAGATACCAATACAAGAATGTGAATAAAATGACCAAAATGACAATGGAACACAGGAGAAGGTGAAAGACTACAGGATCACTCTATTCAATACAGGGAATCCTCTTTTCACAAAATCCATGAACTAGATTTCAGAATATCACAAACTTAGATATGAAATGCAATTCACAATAGATTGCAAAATGCCAAGATTAAACTAGAACAACTACTCTATGTCTCAATCCCAAGCTAGTTTGGTCGGTTGTTGTGTAGTAGATTAAACTAAACAAAAAACAAATGAATATTTCTTTCTGTAGTTCTGCCTTTTGTGCTTACCGTCGCCATACAGGGGAAACAAGAAAAAGAAGAAAAAGATCAGCTGTAGAAAGTAAGCTTATCTTTATCCGAAACCTATAACATTTTATTGTAGCTAGCATACATAGCATACAACAGTTAAACCAACAATCACATGCTCTCACCTCCCTTAAAAACTCCTTCAACTGATCATCATGAAAATCCTGGACGGTAAGCAGCTTGACTGCAACATCCTGCAGTAGTTAGTACCATACTTGATCAGTCCGGAAAAAAAGAAGGCAAACTATTTCCGACACTAGAAATAGTTGCCACAAAGCATCTTCTAAAAATGTATGGAACTTCAACTTCATGCATTTGTTGCCAATCCTTTTTCCCCTAATAATACATGCAAGTTAAGAGGAAATATCTAATCTAGAAACCACAAAGTAAGAGCAAATTGGACTACCTTATGCAGGGAAGTTTAGTCAATAATGAGATACCACTAGCATCATCAAGCAATGATCTGAGCACTACAATTCTATTGACATGGAGTTACACAAATGTCTTACCTCAATGTGATTTACATAATTGCCTTAACAATTGACATGACATCATCCCTACAACTTTGATGTGTAATGCAGTCAATACAGGTACAAACATGCAAAATGATTATAATTTTTTTTTGGTTTGAACAGAATCTTCTAATCTTGTAAATTATCATGATTACTATTGCGACAACACAAATAAATAACACTCACCGATCCATTCCATTCAGCACGATGTACTGTTCCAAATGAACCTGCATGAAAGAAGAGTAGTACATCAAGATACACTGATGTCAAACAGGATTCAGTAACTAAGGATTAATTTACAGTCAGTAGATGGATTGACAAAGCCGCACCAGCGCCAACACGCTCTTTTATATGTAATTCGTCCCATGAGATCTCAAGCCAGTCCATAGCAAGAAAAGGCTCAAGATACAGATATCTTGGATTTGTTATTGTCGGATGTTTCTCACGGTTCCCAGTTCTACCTCCAAGCTCCATTACATCCATTTTACCTATTAAAGTAGCTTTTGGCGGTCTGCCAGGTTGCAATGGTGAGTTTTTGGACAGAACAACCTCCTTCTTGTAAGTCTGCCTGAAAATAATTTTGTCTTCTCTAGGTCTAGAATTCTCATCTCCTGCTGTTTCAGCCGCAACAAGAACTTCACATGGTTTAACTTCCAAAGCTTGATAAGGTTGGTAAAGTGGATCATTTGGAAATTTTGGCTTATCACTGACAACAATTTCCTCCACGTGTTTACTCTCAACATGGGGGTCTGCAAGAATAGAAATTGTAAATTTAGTCACTCTAATGGTGACAATGAAGATTCTGAATTTCAAAATTACCCAACTGCTGATTCTAACAATTAAGCAAATGCATAAAACAAGCTCTTTCTATGAAGTCCAGAAGAGAACTTCCACATAAGTCTTTTCCTGTGCTGCAAGCAGGATACTTTGTAATAGAGATAAAACATATAATGTGATTCATATAAGAAGGCCAATTGTCTTATCATTTCTGTTATATAAACAACTTCATGTTCAACCAGTGACATTCCTTTTCGCACCAATTAAAAGCTACACAGCGCTATGCAAATAATAGCACACCTGTATGCAAGGCATTTTCTGGAGCAGCAAATGTGTCATCTGAATGCAGTAACTGATTACTTATGTCACTATCCATATAAGTTTGTTGAAACTCTGTCAAATGAGATACTTGAAGTGGTGAAGGCACAGGAGACAATACACCTCCATTGATAGAGGAATCTGGACCATGTACATTTCCTGGATCCCCAACAAGATCAACCACAAATTCTCTGATAAGATAAACACACAAGTCAATAACAATGAACTAAAAATAAGCATCAAGCTCGCCAGTATTTAAACATGTATTAAATCTCCTGATCGTTGGACTTGGGCCTTTCAAAAATGTGTCATACCTGAAGATAACAATGCAAAATCAAAGCAGCAAAGGTCCACTACTTTAATCTTAGTAATACTCATGAAAGCACAATTAAAGGCTGAAAGAAATGTCAAGTATGAGGTAACCAATAATGCGGTCTCAAACATTATATCAGATTAAAATGTTGGAGATACATTTGTAACATTTGAAACAAAAACCAAACCCGCTAAGGAGAAAATACTTGTTGATGGTAGAGGAGAAAACTACTTTGATTGAAGAGATAGTGGATAAGATGTTTTACCTTGACAATCTTCTGTCGTCCTCAATTATCACCAGACAAGAAGACCGGTGATCTGCGACACAATACTTGCAACCTCGAGCTATCCTACAAGGCAAACCTACATAATCTGCCAATTTCTGTATATCATAAAATCACCAGTTAAATTTCAGTCTTCAAAAACCTTCCTTTCAATAAAACTAATTACAAGAATGATGAATGAGAGAGCAAATCAGAACCCTATCTCACCCTGCCCACTAAACAATTACTACATGGAGAGAAGATAACATTTCAACAAGAATAAATGAGCCTTAAGTTCACATATTCCTTACTGGATAAGATCCATTATGATTATTTCTTCACAAGCTACATTCACTGGTGATTTTTTTATGCGATACCTTTTAATTGTCGATGGTGAGTGCCAAGCAGAACCTTTTTTTTTAAGTCGCTCAAAAGTTATGAAAACAACCTAGGTAAAACTGACAATCAATATGCCCCTTCATCAAACATCATACTGAGTTCATAATCAAGTACATAACTTCTCAAGTTCGATTGCAGCATTGAGGAAACTAACTAACCACGGAGGTTTTGGGGGCAAAACAAATTGCTCAAAATGATTAAAGATCGATTGCATTACCAAAGATTATTTTTTTTCTTTTTAACAATCAGAGTTTATTTGTTTACACTCCTTCAGTACCATGCTGCTGCCTCCTCTTATCTTGGCACCTAAATCTGTTTCAGTTAATATCTAGAAGTTGTTTCCTTAATGTGGTAGCCACATTAGGTTTTCAAGAATATATAACATTGACAAATTCATCAAAAAGAGGCTATTGATCACTGTCTAATCACAAACTTGAAACACCCCCTTGTATGGCATAGTCAATATTGCACTATAACTACCTTCTATCCAGTCACTTAGCATAATTCGTTTGACCCTTAATCGGAAAATATTTCATCTTATCCGCAATAAATTACTTCTCAGGTTTCGGACCGAAAGACTAACTTATTTTTATCCTACTATACAAGTCAATGTGCAGATAAAGTGGACCCATGAAAAGCACCAGGAGAAGGGGAGGGGAAGCAATTTTCTAGATAGATCTAATTGCAAAGAATGTGAAAAAGACAATGGAGACTTCGAACATATGAAAAAGAAGTCTCTCACTAACCTTGAACAGAATAGCTCTGTGCCTGCAAAGTCCTGATGAGAAACTGCCAATTGGTAGCACAATGCACTTCTGCAAATCTTTTAATCTCTTGCTAACAGCTTTCCACCGCTGATGAAGATCACCTTGCTCCACCGGAAAAGAGCCCCTTAAATTTCAAGTAACCCAATATCACACAGAAGAATATGCAGTCCAAAAGAGCATACTTTGAAGAAAATCAATAAACCTACCCCATATAGACAGCCACAAGCTTGCCAAGGTTTTCTGCCAAGACTAACGTATTCTCAGCAGCAAAGTAAATTTCTTGAGCTTTATCTTCTAATTCCCTGAGCCTTGAATCCCCACGCCTATCAATAAGAACAACCTCCATTGATGTCTCACTGGGTTCAGTTCCTTTTAATGCCATTAGAGATGGTATTTGTTTACCATCCTCTGTGGCATTACACATAACCCACAAATATGGATTCATTCCTAATATGTTGTAAAACCCATCAGATATCTTATCAGCATAAGACAACGAACCACTCACCTGAAATTTTTCACAAACTTCACCGTCAGATAATTAAGAACCCACGGAATTAAATGACAAATACTTACAGATAAACTAACAGGAAACAGAATTATTCTCCCCCATAAGAATAACTACCAGACATGCTCTTCCGTGAAATCTCAGTAGCTCAATTGGTTGGCTATTGGCTACCTGAATTTTAACCTAGCTGGTGAGGGTTCGAATCCCACCTTTTAATCCCCTTCCCCATTTCCCCTACTCCCAATTTCAGAAGGAGAAGGAAAAACAAACAGGCATGCATATCCCCCAGAACTATAGAGTGTGTGTGAGACAGTGAGAGAGAGGGGAAGAGGGAGGAAGAAGAGATACCCATAAACGATAAGATACAGTTTGAGCATCAGAAGATCCACCAAGGCCCTTGATACTTTTGCACTCCTGCAGAAGAATAGGCTCTCCAGAAGCAAGCATGGTTTGCTCTACAAGCCTTTTAGCGAGTGTGAGCTGCAAGTAATAGCTCTCCTTCGACTTCTGCATCAATGTATCCTCGCTATCAACTCTCGCCTCTGCATCCTTCACCACTACTTCCTCCTCCACTTCTCTTGTCGTCGATGTCTGCGTGTCTTTAACTCCCGTACTCGGCCAGTTCCCATCAACCGTTGTTCCTGAAAACAAACTCCCTGCATAACTAGTACTTCCCCAACTCGACAGCCTTTGCAACGAAGTTTGTCTCTCGAATTGCTTCCCCACACAACTGTAATTGCTTCCACTACTCGACAACCTCTGCAATGATGCTTTCCGATCAAATGTCCCCTGCTGCTTCTGCTCCGGCGGTGCCACGTGGCAATCAACCTGCAGTTCATGTATCGGTACAGCTTCAGGAGGAACAGGTAGCAAAAGTTCATGTTCATCCTCTGTATCTCCATCATCCAATTTGATCTTCACGTGATTCTGTATTGATTTCCCTTTCTTATTTTTCTCAGTCAGCCAGTTCACAAAAGCAGCCAACTGCTTCCCGTGAATCTTATCACGGTTCCCGTACGAAAACGTAGCATCATTATTGTTATTAGTCTCTTTCACATCATTTATGAGCTGTTTCGATGTGACATCGCTCTCTTTTGAAGAACATTTTCGATCTTCAACGTCACTGATCTTCTTCTCCTTCTCGTGATCATTAACAAACTGTGCAGATGCATCCAACCCACGGTCAGGAAATTGCCTTGGAAAGAAGTAAGTCGTTCTATGCGGCATTTTTTCACAATCCTCACGTGAACAAAAATCTCACCCAACCAAAAACAAAAAAAGTTCCCACCCGCACGCTTCAATCACTTGCTTTCTCAACTACTTTCACCTTTATCAAACCCAAAATCCGATCCACCGTACAACCGCCGGAAAAAAACTTCCACTGTTTTTCTCAGAAATCCGATCACCAACAATAACAATCAAAACACATTTTACCTTTCAACCTCAACTGTGTTTTGCCTGAATATATGAAACAAAACCGAACGAATCCAGTTATTCTGCTTTCTGCTAGCTTGTTGAAACAAATTCACACAGATTCATATAGCAGATAGCACCATGTTCATATACATCAACAGAAAACTTATAGCATAACTAATCAAAAAAACGATATGAATGCTCTTTTTCCCTTGAAGATATCAATTTGCAACAGAGCAGAAGCTAGCTGACAAATAGCTTTAAGCAAATGGATTTTTTCGGCTTCTGCAGAGAGAGAGAGAAACGAAGCAGTTGTTAAGGGGAAGTATATTTTAAGCGTAGAGTAAAAAGGACTAAAAATTGGGTGGGAAATTGGAAAAAAAAAAATATTAAATGAATAGAGAAGCTAATGTGCGCTGAGGGTATAATGCGCGCCATATTATAAAAATGAACACGTCAGAGTTAACGGGGACATGCAGGTGACACGTAGAAAAAGTGACGGTGAGTGCGCACTGGTCACCCTGGCGTAGGTTAGAGAGCAGTAAAGACGCGGGGTCTGTTAACAGAATTAAAAAATGGTGGCAAAAAGATTTACTCCCCCTGTGATACATTTCGCTTTTTCAGAGTTAAATAGTTTAAGTTTGATCGATAATTTGCTCATTGAATCTTTAAATTTTGTAAATGAAATTTATATATTTGTCAACTACATAAAAAGTACTATAAGTCTCAATAATTGATAATTCAAAATATTTAAAAGATATATAAAATTTTACGATTAAGAATAGATTTATTTGAATCTCTAAATTTGAAATGTGTCACATAAATTGGGACCGAGGGATTATTTATTTATGAATTGCGGAACCCAATGGAGCGTTATAGGTTGTAAGACTTATCCAATTTGTGATTGAAGCAACTAATTATTTTCATTTAAAATTTTAAATCATTAACCAACATAATAAAATATACTTCTCTCTGTTTCTTTTTTATATACCTTTTTAAAAAACTTTAATTAGAAGTATACTTATTAAATTATTTTTTAATAATATTTGATTATTACTATTTTATATAATTACTTAATATATTTTCTATATTAATTTATATGTTATTATTTGATCAAACACTAAATTTAAAAAATAAGGAAATGTCCTTCGGGATGGCTCAGTTGGTTTGGAGGGTGGTTATCCACACGGATGATCCAGAATCGATCCTCCCTCAATGCCTTCTGAGTCAAGTTTGTCGCATAGGACTTGCCTAGTGCAATTTACATCCCCTGTGATTTGTTGTGGGTTATGCTGAGGGAAAATAAGGAAATACTTTATTTTATTTACTAAATTAAACTTATTTAATGATTATTAAATAAAAAATATGTTTTTTTTAGAACAAGATAAAAAGTAAAGACAGTAACAAAAATTGAGATATTAAAAAAATATTAAGTATTTTTTTGGAAAATCAAGATAATATGTCGTTGCTATCACCTTTATCATAGTTTCTATCGTTCAAGTAAGAACTCTGGGTAAGCATTTTGTATCATTGTATGTATTAGGTAAACCTCTTATTATGTAATACTCTACAAATTATGAGGAGATGTAAATTATATTAGGCAAACCTTATGTATTAAGCTCGACTTGATAATAATGGGAAAAAAATCGATTTAAATTATTCATGTAAATGACCATCCTTTAGACTAACTGAGTGACTGAGTCATACTTATTTTAAAAAAACTACATATTCAAACGTATTTTTGAGTGATATTTTAAAAAGTTGGAACAATATAAAATAATTAGTAATACAATTTTACATATTAATGGATTCCTATTGGTTTTAGTTTCGGCTGGGCATGCATGTGACAAGTGCAGGGGAACATTAGGTTGTTACGGTTCGGTGATTTAACAATTGTATTTTTATTATTTTAATTATATATGTTTCAATCTCAAAGATCATTTATGTAAATTTATTAATTTATTTTATTTAAAAAATTATCTTATTTTAATATTGTACTGCCGAAAATATAACTAAAAACACTATGATGTTTTTTTATATTGTTTAGTGAGATTAAAAACATGCGTAAAAAGCATAAATATATTTAACACATTAATACTCCTTTAAATTATATTTAGATATTTGAATTACAATTTATTTCAATCAAGTATTTATTTATATAATGGATATATATTTGAGAAGACTCATAAAATAAACTTAAAATTTAAATCGAAAATACCTAATGTTTAGGGAAAATAATTATGTGTTTGTATATATTTAATTTTTAAAAATTATAGTTTAAATATATCAATGAAATTTATAGACAAGTTTGACTGATTATCAATGTATTAAGTCTACATATTTTTAACCAATTAAATTAAAGTATAAACTCTGTCTGGGTTAGTGAGTTTATGAATTAGAAACTGGTATAGTAGAATGTTGAATTTAATATTTCTTGGGTTTGAAAAATGATATATACCCCATTCATATTTTGAAATGAAATAATTCTTTAATTTAAATTAATGGATAAAAATAAATTAGATTATCACATATATTTTTATAATATCAAAAATTATCCTTCGCGCTATAATTATGACATATTCTTTTTATAGTAACTACAAATTTGAGTAATAATATTTACTAAAATCCATACGTGTCTTTTTTGTTTCTTCTGATTTTCAAAATCTGCCCATTAGACTTTATGGTATATTTCTTTTATTTTAGAGCATAGAATTAAAAATATCTTAATACACTTCATTATCTATATTAGTAGTAGTATTAATTTTAATTCTTTTCTACAACTACTAATTTTTTGTAAAGTTCTATTTTCATGTTATATTTACATATATTCAAAGTCTAATTATTTATCCTAAATTTAAAGATTTCAAGTTAAGTAGGATTAACATTTAGTTATATGACGTGTACATTCAATGTTGTTATACATGAGGTAGAAGTGAAGGTGATAATCGATATACATGTCATATAGATCGAAGAGGAAAGTCTGGAGTATCTTGAATTTATAATGTATGAATATATAAAGATAAATGGATAATGTTGCACATCGTATTGTTACAGAGTGGATGAAATAAAGGTTCGTATTTGAGATTCTATGTTATAAGAATATGCCACAAAGAATTAAATATAAATTTTACATAGTGGTTAATTATTCGACTTATTTTAATTTATGAAGTGGAATGTTGGTAAGTCAAAAACGCATATGTTCATATAAGATGAAAGTGACGGAAATGAAATTGCGCAGATAGTATTTAGGCACACTAAGTGTGACACTTTAGCTTAGGATAAAAGTCTCACATCAACAAAAATACAATGTAAGTAGATTTTATATCCTAATGATGTGTTTTAAAGTTGTGCGGATCTAGATCCGAAGCGAAAAATATCACTAATAGATTGGACCATTACAAATGGTATCTGAGTCACTCATGTGTCAACCTTCTTGATGGTGGGTTAGAGTTCAACTAAGTTTAATTAGGCAAATTCCGAGAAGGCTAAACAAACCTAGTGCAAAGTCTAGGCAAATGTAGTAGCGCTGCTAGGAACAAACCTAGTGCAAAGTCTAGGCAAATCTCGTGTAGTAGGGATGCTAGGATATTAAAACCATAAGAGGGGGTGTATATGACACTCTAATTATAAACTTAGAATAAGAACATGAGAAATGTTGGGTATAGAACATATCTTACATCATAGTGACGTGTTTTAAAGTCATATGGATTTAGGTCGAGAGCGGATAATATCACTAGCATATTGGGTTGTTACACTAAGAGGAATATAATTATGAAGGGAGTTACATAAGACATGGTGAAAGTGACCTTCATGACAGATAAGATGAGAAAAATGAGGCTGAAATAATTTGAACATATAAAAGAAATATCGTAATAAACAAATAAAAAGATATAAATGGCTCGGATATCATTTGTATCGTATATGGTATTCTTAACTCTTAAGCAATTAAGCCTAAAATTATCACTACCATATATGTAGAAAAATCTTATTTGTATCTTTCTTGAAAAGGAAAATCTATGTTCTTGAAGTAACAAAATAGTGTTTAAAATAGAATTGAAGTTTTATAAATATATTTTATTTTCTTTAAAGAGAAAAAAAAAAGGTGAATTAGAAGTGATATTATTATTACGTACTGTGATTCTGCCTAAATCTTCTTTCAAGTAAAAATATTGACCTACACGTAATTGGCTTTGCCGGCTTTTCATAATTTTATTTACACTTTAAAAGACATCAAATAATTAAAAGAGAAAATTTATGATGAAAATAAACGTGAGAATTTTAAATTCGAAATGTCATAAGGGGTAAACTTATTTTTGAGTTTTTGATCAACTATGGTAGAATGATAAATCTAATTATTTCTTCAATTTTTAATCATAAATTAATTTTTTTAATGGAGATTATATTTGATCAATCAATACATATGATGTGATTAAGATCTTAATAATCAGGAATCTTATCTTCTTTTTTATTAGTAAAATCCGAACTAAATAATTTTTGTCTCTCTTCATTACTGGTTCTTGAGA
Organism: Solanum lignicaule; assembly: GCA_029582545.1. Taxonomy (NCBI): domain Eukaryota; kingdom Viridiplantae; phylum Streptophyta; class Magnoliopsida; order Solanales; family Solanaceae; genus Solanum; species Solanum lignicaule. The sequence goes on from JAJOOF010028590.1 coordinate 17,267, forward strand.
AGTTAAATATATATCTTCACTTGTCAAAAAACGATGACATTCATTTGATATTGATCCTTATGAATTACAAATTCCATTAATTTAAATTCTCACAACCCTCATAATATTTATAAATAACTTAATTTTGATAATAAATAAATGTATATTCAAGTAAATGATACATATTAATATCCGTCAATATATATATGTTATGTTTTCGAACCTTCTAAGAAAATATACTATATATAGCCGAGCTCGTCATTACATAGTTTTTTTATTAATGTTCAAAATAATTTATAAATTACAATTTTTTGCCAAAAATAGGAAGATGAGTAGAAAATATTATTAATACAATATTTTGAAGTACCAGTAATAAATTATAGGAGTAAAAAATAAATTTTGCAGAACGGTTCTTTTTAGAATTGGTGACCCCCATGTGGATTTCTGCAAAAGAGGAACTAAATAAATAAACAAACAAATAATTTATATAAATAAAAGAATTGCATGTGGCTTAAATCCTGGAGCTAACTAAATATGATTGGAATTGGGTATTGCTTGACTGTTGGAAATTCCAAGAGTTACCTCTCTTTTTATTTATTTTTAATTTTTTATTAATTACGATTACTCATATTGAAACGTGATTAATTTTAAATTTGTATTAATAGGTTCCATAAATTTATATTAAACGTGATTGAATTTGAATTTGCATCAATAAGTTCCATGAATTTATATTAATGAATGAATGCTCTCTAACAAAATAACTTAGTTTATACTCTGAATTCGAACTTTGAAATTTTTTAAAAAAATTTATAAGAGAACGAAAACTAGTGTATATGATATCATAAGTCAAAACCAAAGGAACAAGTATACAAAATATTCCAAGTTATTTTCCATTTCTCACTTCTAAAATAAGTAGAGAAGCATATTAGGCCCATTCAAATTAAGCATTTGACAAATTAGTAAAATTGTGTTGTCATGTAATAAAAAATTTACGATACAGACTTATAGAATAAAATTATGTATAATATATAGATTTTTATAGTACGATTATTTTCCAAATTTCACACATAATAAAAATTTAAGTGTATTTAAATGTCATTTAAAACTTACTATGCCCAACTTATTACACAAAAATTTGTTAATTGGAGATCAAAATTCATATATATTGAAGCATTCACTAATTGGAATATGATAAAATTTACAATTCGAACTCAAAATCTGAAATCTATCTTTATTTGTTAAGAAATATATATATATCCACGTGGTATTCCTTTTGCATTTATCTTTTTCCTATTATATGGGTAGGACTTAGGAGAAATGAAAATTTTTAATAGGGATAAGTGAGAATCTAGCATGCACATCACATATCATATGAAAATCTTATATCATTAGAATTATTGGTGCTTTTTATTAGCTGTTAATTAAATTATTGCCCTAATAGATTTGACCTTTTGTCCTCACATTACATGCATATGTTGAAAAACTGAAGTAAATAAAATATTCTAAGAAAATATTGACCGTTAGTTAAAAACAACCTTACATAGAATTCGACCAACTCTTATAATTCGAAATTTATAGTTTTTCAACCTTTTATATTATAGATATTGATTTTTTTTATGAAATTTAAAGAATAATGAGTTCAATCTTTATTAGAGTTACTGGAAGTCATTCTAACCTAAATACTGGATCTAGCGTGATTAATTTTCTTCAATTTAAAATTTTCATTTTAATTTCATCATATTTAGTGAATTTCTCAATAAATTATAAGATTTTATAACTGAAGTTATTAAATTCAGCCGAACTCATACTTCATATACTACAAAATAATAATAATAATAATAATAATAATAATAATAATAATAATAATAATAATGGAATTAGCTAGAAATTGCTTTGTCAATGATCAGTCGCTAAATTGTTTGTAATCAACAAAAGTTTTTGACAATTCATTATTAAATAAGATTAATGATGAACTTAATTTATTGTTTAGCTACAAAATTTATTTGTGATATGCTTGGTTTGCCTTGTGTTTGATCTTTCTTGGTACGTACGTATAAGATAATTATAATCAATGGTCTTGTTAAAGACTATGTAATCACAAACTTAATTGGATATTTTATTTTTTAATCCCATACTTAATCATGACATATTGGATGGACATAATGAGAAGTTCTAGAGGAAACATACGTGCATTACAATACACAATAAAAAAATAATATAAAGGGTGTTGTAAATCATTTTGGTGGTTAAATGGATGACCATAACTCCTTGGTTAATTTCCCTCCTTTATGAGTAGTAATGTTGTTGATAATGTGGTCAAATGGATGACCATAACTCCTAGGTTAATTTCATCCTTTATTGGTAGTAATGTTGTTGATAATATAGCTAATTGGATGACCATAACTCCTAGGTTTATTTCCTCCTTAATGGGTAGTAATTCTCAAGGTTTAATGTAATGTTTATGACACCCTTTGGTATTCCTCAATGTAATCCTATAAATAGTGGTGTTGAGAATAATGTTGATGACACTTGAAAG
>JAJOOF010028591.1:0-26646 GCA_029582545.1 Solanum lignicaule
ATTCAAAGGCCAAAATCTATTAGAGTTCTTAATTAATACTCAATTACTCCTTTAATTAAGGAAAACAGTAATACACATCTATTTCAAAATTAATAAAACATGTTCTTGATCTTTTTTACCCGTCAGATACACGTATCTCGATTTTTTAACCCTTGGATACATGTATTCAAAGGCCAAAATCTGTTAGAGTTCTTAATTAATACTCAATTACTCCTTTAATTAAGGAAAACAATAATACACATCTATTTCAAAATTAATAAAACATGTATCTTGATCTTTTTTACCCGTCAGATACACGTATCTCGATTTTTTAATCCTCGGATACATGTATTCAAAGGCCAAAATCTATTAGAGTTCTTAATTAATACTCAATTACTCCTTTAATTAAGGAAAACAGTAATACACATCTATTTCAAAATTAATAAAACATGTTCTTGATCTTTTTTACCCGTCAGATACACGTATCTCGATTTTTTAACCCTTGGATACATGTATTCAAAGGCCAAAATCTGTTAGAGTTCTTAATTAATACTCAATTACTCCTTTAATTAAGGAAAACAATAATACACATCTATTTCAAAATTAATAAAACATGTATCTTGATCTTTTTTACCCGTCAGATACACGTATCTCGATTTTTTAATCCTCGGATACATGTATTCAAAGGCCAAAATCTATTAGAGTTCTTAATTAATACTCAATTACTCCTTTAATTAAGGAAAACAGTAATACACATCTATTTCAAAATTAATAAAATATGTATCTTGATCTTTTTTACCCATCAGATACACGTATCTCGATTTTTTAACCCTTGGATACACGTATTCAAAGGCCAAAATCTGTTAGAGTTCTTAATTAATACTCAATTACTCCTTTAATTAAGGAAAACAATAATACACATCTATTTCAAATTAATAAAACATGTATCTTGATCTTTTTTTACCCGTCAGATACACGTATCTTGATTTTTTAACCCTCGAATACATGTATTCAAAGTCCAAAATCGTTAAAGTTATTAATTAATACTCAATTACTCCTTTGATTAAGGAAACATTAATACACATCTATTTCAAAATTAATAAAACATGTATCTCGATCTTTTTTACCCGTTGGATACATGTATCTCAATTTTTAACCTTCGAATACATGTATTCAAAGGCCAAAATCTGTTAGAGTTCTTAATTAATACTCAATTACTCCTTTAATTAAGGATAACAGCTACACACATTTAATTAAAAAATAATAAAAAATGTATCTTGCGTTTTTTAACTATCAGATACATGTATCTGACAAGTCATGATACATGTATCCAAATACCGAAATATGGTATAGGAAGTAATATTCTAAACTAACGTGAATCTTAGTAATTAGGACCTAAACTAGTGGAATTTGCCCTTAAAATTAACTGATAAAAAAATCCTAATTTTTGACAAATAAGGATAGTTATCGATAAACTTATTCAAAATTATAAAAAATGTATTTTAAACTATTAAATAAATAAAACTTAAAAGTTACGAATTTTGAAAATGTTAGGCCAAAATTGAGTGTCAACATATATAGTAGAAGTAAAAAAAAAATTTAGGTGTTTTTTGAATTTTAAATATAACTTGTATTTGAAATTTTCATAGCAAAATGCTGATTTACAAATTAAAAAAATCTTCATCAAACAGGTCCTTCTGAAAGGTATTTGTGTCTTTTCATGAATGGAGTCAACACACTCATTAAACAATCAGAATCAGTGGCCTTTCTTTCTCCTACGGAAAAGTTAAAAAGTAGAGTAGCTTACTGCTCCGCCATACTGCCGTACATTCAGCTCTCCTTCAATATTCATCCATTTAACTTCGCTTCAGCTTTTGAGAGATCTGAAAATTCAATGAGGCTCTTCGTTTGAGAGATTTCGAGTATCAATCATCTCCAATCAGGTCAATAAAATGCTTCTCCATGTACTCTGATTGAGTTCATATCAAATTATGAAGCTTTGAATTTGATTACCTAGTGTTAGTTTTATTTGTATGTTCTTATTTTGCTGTATCGCCATTGTTCCTTTTCCACATTTTATGTTCATATTCTTCTTCAGGAGTCTTACATTATGGTTATGCTCTTCTTAATTTGTTGAAGTTGTATGTTTATGGAATGCAATGGGCCTGAATAGAGCAGAGTGGATACAAAGGAATGAAAGAACTTGGATATTCATAGCTTGTATATGATCAACAGCTTTAAAATTAATGTCGTAATTGACTTTAGGATCTTACATTATGGTTATGCTGTTCAACAGGTTTAATTTAATTTGTTGGAGTAGTATGTTTATGGAATAAAATGGGCCTGAATAGAGCAGAGTGGATACAAAGGAATGAAGGAAATTGAAGATTCATAGCTTGTATATGATCAATAGTCTTTAACATTTATGTCATAATTGACTTTAGGATCTTTGAAGAAAACTAAGTTAGCTTGGAAGTGTACCTTGATCTCTGATAATTCCCGGAGATCATATCATTACTTGAAACTGGTGAGTATGGATATTTCTCGTTTGGGTGACTTGAGAAATAGCATCCTTTGTGTATCATTCTCTTGCTTTAAGTTCATGTAATTGATGGAAACTTAAGTTCTTTCTTAGGTTAGAGAGAGGACCAGCTTCTAAAATGTCAGTTTATAGTCCGAGAATCCATCACATTTAGAAGTTAGCTTTAGTTAATATCAGAAATAATCAATCTTATGTTGACCAATTAGATTTTAGCCCTTATGTATTATATATTAAAACCAAGTAACTAATGAACCAAAACAGAATAAGTGCAGTTCCACAACAAATTACTACATTGGGGTTGTGCCATAGAGTTTTCATGTAAACAACCCCCAACAAGTTTGGGATTGAGTTGTAGTAGATTGATTGATTGATATTATGTTTGTGGAATTGGCCCTTTTATAAATTAGTGATCTCTTGACAGGAAGATATGGGCACAAGCACATTACCAGATGCATTATTTGGATCTGTTCAACAGCACACTATTATTTCTTCACGCAGACACCATGACCCTATTCGATTTTTTGCTGTTAAGTCGCATTCCACGATCTATAGAAGGCGTTCCATTGGGAAAAGGTTTGATATTATTACAGTGTACACAGTTTAAAACTTTTTGGATGCAAATAATGTTAAAGGTGACAATCTTCTTATTTCAGAGTTCTGTTCGCGGATGCCTGCCTCTGCAAACCAAGACATGTTGTTTTCTCGAGCATGGTTTACATTTCTATGCCTTCTATCAGTATCTTTTTATTTGTTATTTAACTGAGCTTGGTGCTGGCGACTACTACGATTGAAACTTCCTTTGTTACTTCAGGATGACTCAACTGAAGCTCTCACAGATTTCCTTGAGGATGGGGATGGTGATTCATTAGAGGGGAGCAAAGTAGTAGGGATTGATGATAATGAACTGTTGGCAACTAGGAAATCTCTTTCTGATGTTCAAGCCAGAAATGAAACCATTGAAAAAGAAAGATATCAATTGCTTGAAAAGTTAGTTCAGTCTGAGGCTAAACAGAAGGAGTATTTGTCCACCGTAATGCATGATAAGGATTTGGCCATATCAGAATTGGAGGCAGCCAAATCTCTATTTAACCGTAAGCTAGATGAGTCTTTGGAGGAGAAATTTAACTTGGAATCTAAGTTGGTCCTGGCAAAACAAGATGCTGTTGAACTTGCAGTTCAAGTTGAGAAGCTTGCAGAGATTGCTTTTCAGCAGGCTACTACTCACATACTTGAAGATGCACAATTACGAGTTTCAGCTGCTGAAGCTTCTGCAGCAGAGGCAGCTTTTCAAATTGAAGAACAAATAAGGACTGCCTCTGAAGGGGCCATAACCCGTGTTCTACAACAGTCTAAAGATGCTATAGAAAAGGCATTAGCTGTAGCTGAATCAGCTGGTGACCATACAACAAATGCCATGGCTGCATTTTTAGATAATATGGGACTTGATGAGATCGTATCAGTTCAGTCCCAGAATATCAAGTTAAGCAACACCGTGAATGACTTGGAGTCTCAATTACTCGTTTACAGAAATGAGATTGACAGGTTGAAATTAGAGCTAAAGCAAGCTCACAAAGAAGCAAAAGTATACGAACTCCGTGCAAATGATGTTGAGAAGTTATTGCTTGAGTTTCAGGAATCAAGCAGAAAAGCAGCTCTACAACAGGAGGAGGAAATAAAATCATCATTAGAGAAAATGAGAAAAGATGCTTCGGATAGAAAGAAGGCAGCTTCTAAGGCATTTAAGCTTGAGCTAGAGAGGATGAAGACTGCCATTGAAGCAGCAAAAGAAACAGCACGTTCACAAGATGAGGCATATATGCGAAGATGTGAAGCACTGCAGAGATCTCTAAGAGCAGCTGAAGCTGCTTCGAAAACGTGGAGGCAAAGAGCAGAAATGGCCGAGGATTTGTTACTGCAGAAAAGTTCTTCGGAAGAAGGGGATGAGGAAGCTATTTATCGTGTTAATGGTGGAAGAATAGATTTTCTTATGGATGATGATTCACTGAAATGGAAACTTTTAACTGATGGTCCTCGAAGGTCAACACCTGAGTGGATGGCACGGAGGATACGCTCTATCCGTCCCAGGTTTCCACCTAGGAAAACTCATGTATCTGAGGTCATGACATCAGGATTCAAAACTTTGGACTTACCGAAACCCGATGAAGTATGGTCTATTGCCCAAGAAAAGCTAAAGGAAGGAGATGCGCTAGTTGAGCATGTGATTGAGAAAGAAGTAATTGAAAAGAAGAGGAAGGCTTTGGAACGTGCTCTTCAACGGAAGACAGTTAAATGGCAGAGAACTCCGGAAGAAACAAAATTAGGTGCAGCTATTCATGTCAGATGATATTACTTTATTTCACTTGTGAATCAGTGTTTTCAAGCGAAATGATTAATCATGTATAATTTGATTTGTTGCATGCAGAATCAGGGACGGGTACCGGACGAGAGATTGTGGTCAGTATATACCAGCTTTCATTTTGATTTGTTTTTCTGTATAAGATAAAAGTAATTTTATTTATAATAGCAGTACCAATGGGGTACTGCAGAAGTACAAAAAGAAGCTGGACATTGTACAAATATTATGCAATAGCGGACTCAAACAAGTCCAGAAACTCAGTTGTGCTGAATACATGATTTCCCCTATGCCAAGACTCTGTAAACACTTGTATCTTACATAGGAAATCAGCTCCCTCTTTCCCTAGAAACATCTTCTCTGTCTTTCTCCCCATACTTTCCAAATGATGCATAAAGTCATCAATTTCCATATAGATTATCTAAAAAGAAAATCCTTTAAGAATATTTGTCTTGGAAAGTTATATGGAACCACGTTTGTTCTTTGCAAAAAAAACTTATATTCTTTGCAAAAAGACCTTTTCTCTATTCTATTCTTGATGAACAAGGAAGCTATTATGCACCACATATTTCCCGAAGAGTAAAAAAATCACTTTTTAAGCGCTTCTCTCAACAGCCAAAGTCAAACTAAGATGTTCAATTTGGTAGGAGGAAGTTCTATACTTTGTGTTTTAACTGTTAATTATCATTACTATTATTATTATTATTGTTGTTGTTGTTATTGCTTTTATCATCAAATGTATTGTTATTACTATCATTGTCATCATTATTATCACGACCACCAGCACTAGCATCACCACCACAATTTTCATCATCATCAAATGGCTAGAAATTCATTTCAAGGCTTTCAAAGCTTCTATGAAGCTCTTGTTGCAGTCAATGTTTATCTGAAATTCTCATTCTCTTCCAGGGGCTTCCCTTAGGACACCTGTTTCTTCATTGGCATTACATCACTATCATTACTGTTGCCTCTATTTCTTTTTACATGTGGGTCTCTTTGTTTTTCTTCCAATCCTTAGTAACTATACAGCTCTCTTTGATTTTGAAGTTCCAAGGTTTCAATTGGGAAAGCTGGAGAAGACAGTGGTATCTTGAGCTTGCTAGTAAAGCTGCTGATTTGTCCCGCTGCGGTATCACATCGGTCTGGTTTCCACCACCAACAGAATCAGTTGCCCCTCAAGGTTTTGACCTCTTTGATCAGTTTAGCTTTAGAAGCCAAATGGAAACTGCTAATAACAACATATGGTTCTCAATTTATATCATTTTCTAGATGATTATTCTTACGTCATCTTGTTATTTGTTTCGAAAGAGTTGTTAATAATTGAACTATCTTAATAAAAACTGAATGTTTTAAATGGGGCGAAAAAATGCTTCTTAACCTTCTGAATTAACTACCTCATATACAAAGATTTGTTTAAATAACTTCATCAAAAAAAAAATTCTTTATCAAAAAGATTTGGTTAAATAAAATTCAGGGCTCTTTGTTCTATTGTAAATAACACTGGATTATTGCAGGTTACATGCCTTCTGATCTTTACAACTTGAATTCTGCTTATGGTTCATTGGAAGAGCTTAAAAGCTGCATAGAAGAGATGCATAACCAAGATCTTCTGGTCTGTATCTAATTAGTGATTGACTTGTTATTCCTGGCATTTTTAGTCAAATATCTTGTATTCAGACAGTTACCGTGATCCTTTAATTGAGCATTACATCGTTCTTCTCATGTATTCTTTTTGCATGAAATGAAAGTCAATGCAGCTTGAGAATGCATGGTAGTTGCTTGCAGTTATGTTTTAGCTCTCGTTAACTAGTACCATATGTCTGCTGCTAGTGCGTCAAAATGGAATTTGCTATATTTCTGCTGCTAGTGCATATTATGTAATTTATTACACCAAATTGGTACTTTCTGAATTATGTAGAGGTTATTAAGCTACTGATAGGTGCAGAACAATGTGGTTTATCTTATAGCTGTTCTGCTTGTGTTTCCAGGCCTTGGGAGATGTTGTTTTGAACCATCGATGTGCTCACAAACAGGTAATCATTTTCTAAACTACTGTTCTTGTTTCCTAATATATCTGAGTTTATGTTAGCTTTGTTTTGTTTGGAAATAAAACGTTCATGAAGGGAACCTTTCAGCTCTAGGGTCCCCCAATATGGATCTAGTTATGGGACGCTGCAATATGAAATCAAATGTTTACTTCCACGATCTATAGTGCTAGTTCGTTAAGAGAGACTGCAATCTCGAGTTAAAGTACTCAAAACTGAAATGACTTTCCGTTTATTTTTCATGAGATAAACATAAAGTTTAAATACAATACTAATAAGATAAGTACCCCTAGATACGAGGACATGGCTTCCTAATATTACTGGAATGAGAAATTGCAAACTACTATAAAGAAATAACTACTGCTGGAATGAGAAACTGCAAATGACTACTACAACGAAATAACTACTGCATATAACTACCACCGTAAACCGTTGGGAGACTAAGGAGTGATAGCACAAGTATAAGTTGTTTGGAAGTCATGCATTGAACGCCTTTCCATTGTTCTTGCTGACAGTGATTTAAATATCATTTGACATGGCATTGTTAACTGTTAAGTTGGTCCATGTTCTTCAATGTAATAGTTTGCTTTATCTATTACGAAGGTTTTTGTTCCATCATTGCCTATATCCTCTCTGTTTGTCTGTATGAAAGAACATATTTATAAATTAACATTGCCATCTCTACCCAAGTTTTTGTGGATTTGTAATTCCTCTGCTCCTTGAGGTTGTACGTTTTGTATGAATAAAATATAGAGACTGCTTTGGAGTAGTCAATGATGAACTAACCGGTGTAATAACCCTTTTGACTCAAACTAATACTGCAAGTCTTGATGGACCCTCTCACCTGATTGGCTGATTGTAGAGTCCGAATGGTGTTTGGAACATTTTTGGAGGCAAGCTTGCATGGGGACCTGAAGCAATTGTGTGTGATGACCCAAATTTTCAAGGCCGTGGAAATCCTTCAAGTGGTATAAATTCTCTCCATGATACATATGGGATCTGTTTGTAAATGTCACGTGCTTTATTTCCAGATGTGAAAAAGTTTATATTATACATAAGAACATTAAGATATTACAGAGCTCCATAACTTAGTTTGTGCAGTCTTAATTAAAATTTTATGGAGATAAATACTGTCATTAGTGCTCTTCTAATTTGTTTTCATCTTTGCACCAAAAGCTTCCAGCCTTTGATATTTCCTTAGTTGTCTATGCAATTGAACAACAGACTATCTTTCTATCACATATCTTTGTTCAGTCTTTGATTAAAGCAACTACCCAAGTTATTTCTGTTAATGGGATCCTGTTTGCTAAACATTATAAATGCTTATTGTTCTTTTAAATTGTCTAAATCTTTGCTCATATACAATTCTTATTTGTGCCTTGAACCACACGTTTTTATTATGTTAAGGACTCGGCAAAATATTCTTGTATTGTCACATCTTTTCATTGTAGTTTCTTTTCCGAGAACATCAATGAGTATAGCTTCTGCTCATATTTGTTTAGGTATTTGCAAGATAGTAGAGTATGCTTATGACAGTGTAGCATGGTGAAGGCGAAGAATTATCTAGAGTTTAGTCCAGTTTTGGTGTTTAACTTTTTTGAGTTTCCAGGATACTCTCTAAAATTGTTGTTATTCACCTGCATATCAGATTTGATGAGCTTCATGGACTTATGAGAAGTGACTATTAGTGTTTCCTCTTATATGATTTTTCTAGTTACCCCTTCTTTATCTGTGTTTGAAGTGTAGGTGATATATTTCATGCCGCACCAAATATTGATCATTCCCAGGAATTTGTACGACAAGATATAAAAGAGTGGCTAAATTGGCTCCGAAATGATGTTGGTTTTGATGGGTGGCGCCTTGACTTTGTGAGGTGAAGTTGTAATGCTTGTTGGTTTTAATACTATTGAACTTAGTACTTCTGTCTTCCATTTCAAAATACACGTTCAGGTGTCTGTAAACATATTGACCTTGCATCATACTGGTTAGAAAATTTGAGAATCAGAAGAGTAAAAACAGAAGTGGTTGGTTGCAATATGTGGTTCTACAGCATCGCCTATTTGTTCTTTATTCATACTAGCTTTTCCTTTCTGAAATTTGATAGGGCCAGCTGTTAAATTTTTCTCTATTTCTGTCTGCCTGCCTTTCTTTCTGTCTCCTGTAAATGGATGGTGGAAACTAAATGAAGATAAGGTGGAAACTTGTAGTCATATGTTCAATACCACATGAAGAATTCTTGAAAATAGTGATCATATATCATACATCAGACCTCTTGTAGAGCTATTTTTCATCTTAATTTTGATCTCCATTGTAATTCATTATCCTTTAGTTATTGCCTAAGAACTAAATGTTGTGGCCAGAATGAAAATGTAAGGGCCACTTTGAATGAGATGTTACGAGGAAACTGACATGGCACCGTTATTAATTAATTCCTGGAGTATTTAACTTCAATTTCAGTAGATACTCTGTGATAGTTAAAAGCTAGATGATCTATCCAATCCTTGGAATCTTTCTGCTCGGTAAGACAACTTTTGTTACATGTAGTAATACAGGCTCTTTGTTGTCCACAGGGGCTTCTCAGGAGCATATGTGAAAGAATATATAGAAGCATCAAATCCAGCATTTTCTATTGGCGAGTATTGGGATAGTCTCGCATATGAAGGTGGAAATTTGTCTTACAACCAAGGTGAGATTCATTTAGATGTAGCCGCAGATTTGACTATTTGGTCAGAAATATTTTGACAAGTGTGGTGCACAGGGTTAGGTTGTGCAACTGATTTTTTCATTTTCTGCAAATTCTTTTAAGTTGATATTTTGCAATCTGTTTGAGCAAATAGCCAAAGGTGGTTTTACTCCAGCCATGTGTGCTAGTCAGTGTTCATTTCTCTCCTCTGTTCATTGTTTGTACTGTTTAGGCGTGTCAATGTCCTTAAACATTGAGGGGCGCAACTTCAAGTTTTCATATCATACTCCCACTATGTGGAATTCTACCAGTCCCTTATGAGTAGATTTGTGTTGTTCTGATGCATCCAGATGCCCATCGCCAACGCATAGTTAACTGGATCAATGCTACTGGTGGAAGCTCTTCAGCATTTGATGTCACGACAAAGGTACTTCTATTAAAACATCTTTTGTTAATAGATTTCCGTATCATACTCCAAGACCAAGAATTATCCCACTGACCTGGGAAATAATAGTCCCATGTGATCTATTGTCCCACATAATCTACTCGTTAATAAATCAACCTTTAATATTAATTTATGCTAAGGTATCTATAGGTAAATATTTTCATTCTCCTGATTTAGATTTAAATTGCTTCTTCATGTTAGTGTAGAAAGGTTTAAACTATGTTGCTCGGACTCTTCAAAAATGCCAACGGGTGCGTGTCGGATTCGCCAAAAGTAGTGTATTTTTGAAGAATCCGAGACGGGTGCCGCATCAAAAGTGAAGAGTCCGTGCAACTAAGGGTTTAAATGAGCTTTTCAGCTTGTTGGTGAATGATATTTTTCTGGCAGGGTATACTGCATTCCGCTTTGCATAACCAATATTGGAGGCTAATTGATCCTCAAGGCAAGCCAACAGGAGTGATGGGATGGTGGCCCTCGCGTGCTGTCACATTTTTGGAGAATCATGATACTGGATCCACACAGGTCCTCTCTCTTTCTTGCTCTAACAAGCACACTCATAAACATACAGATGTACATGCCTACTTGTGCTCTCACTCATTCAGTGAGACATGCTCCAACTTAAATGCACTGCCATGGAGGTTAAATATGTCAACATTCACATAAACCTCTGTTCAGAGTTTTTGGCTCAAAATTTCCTTTAAATTTGACCAAAAGAGAAAGTAGATCCCTCTAATATGCCCTCCACTTTCAAAAATCTTAACAAATTTGGTCCCAAAATAAATTGTCATTTTCGGATAAAGAGACAGTCATGCAAGCAGCACATGTACGCACTCTGCTTCTTCTTCTTTGGTTTCTTCTCTTTCCATCTCGGCTCGCAGAATAGAAACAGTTCACTGCCAGCGTGATTCAACTGTTCCAACAACAAATCAATTTCCTGTAGCTGGTATATTGAGGGATGAGGCCAAAGGTTCAGGATAGCCATAAGTGGGATCTCCATACTCCATCGTAAAGAAACTTAAGACCTCATGTCAGAGACATGGAAGTCCCAAGGCAGCCTTCTCATACAAACCAAGTTTATATAAACTCGTCTTTCACAGCCCTCCAGAATTTGAGCACTTCTGTTCTGGATAAGGAAAATTTCTTGCCATGAGATTTTCGGTTAAATGACTATTGAAACTTGAAACCATGCTAGGTTCAGACTGCCCCAAAGAAACAAATACACAAATAAATTGCCCAAAGTCTGAAACTTAAGATAATAGTTTCATGCGGAACTAATACTGTTTCCTTCTTCATTAGCCTTGGTCAGAACCCTTTGATTGTTGCAAACATCCGGGATGATGATCTCAGGAAGTATGTGAAATAGGAGGAGCTGAAAACATTGAGAGCAAACACCTTAGGAATCCAAAAGTTCTGAATTTGCATGCCAAACATTTATCAAACCTTACAAAACCAGACTGTTCCATGTCAGTGCATGTATAGGATCCACCTTCATGTGTCAACAACTCCAATGTGAACAATTCCCTCAGAAATTTAGCCTAAAAAATGACTTTTCTGAAACCTTGGGGTTTCCCAGAGGCATGTGTAACACTGGGGAAAAGGAGCATGAGGATAGGAGAGGCAGAAGTTCTCCTGGAAAAGGGGAAAGGAGAACGTTCACATGAGGTGCACATGACAGTTCTGTTAAAGTTTGACGGAATGTTAAGGTCTTTGCAAAAAGAATTAAATATATGCAGATGGAGATGTTATTTGTTAATTATAATTTTAGAGGGAACCACTCAATCTTTTGGCCAACTTGAGGAATGTTTCTGGTAAAATTCTGCTAAGTTTATGGAACACCAAAAATCTTGGGGTATTCTGTAGTGTATGTTACAAATATATATTCTGTTAATATAGTTTTAGATTTTCATATCTGATCCATAAGCTCTCGATGTGCAGTTTTATACTCGCATTTGTTGTTGGAAATCTAATAAACAGAGTAGTGAAGCATGAGATTCAGGCTTTACTTTGAGAGATTTAAAATTCTGAACTTTAAGCTCACCAAGTGATAATGTTTAGTCTATGATGTTGCATACCAAAACAAAACTTGGCGGAAGAATCTATTGAGCATGGATCAGAGTTAGTACCCTAGCTAACCAAGACATGTATTATGGAAGTGCTAGCCAGCATTTAATGCTGACCTAACTACCGTCTTATATCTTGGCCTAAATCATTTGATACTTGTCCCCCCCCCCCCCCACACACACACACACACAACACTTCTGCCTCCCTCACATGTAGTGGCGGATCTAAGGGTAATATTTATTTTTTAATTCCTTGATGTAAGAAACATGATAAGTGTAGTGGCAAAGCGATTCAGAAATTGCTTTAGGAGTTTAGGTTGCAAGTTCCTCCAAGTGTGACATTCTTATGTTCTTTAATCTCCTTGTTAGAATTTCTGGATCAGTCATTGCTCACATATGCTCCCATGTTTTACTTGCTAATTTTCGAATCCATTGTCCTACATTTGATGTGTGTGCCTTTTGTCCAACTTACATGTTTTACCTTGTGTTAACAAATGGATCTTGGACCTAACTCAACCCCAAAAGCTAGCTCAAGCGGTGAGGATTGTCCAAGTTATATAAAGAGACCACACATCCCTTTTACCGCTGATGTGGGACCTCCCCCCTCCCCACACACACACACAGAGGACATGACATCTGGAGCATGCACAATTTTAATAAGGGGAATTCAACATCGGGAAATGATACCATGTTAAGAAATTGATCTTGGGACAAACTCAACCTCAAAAGCGAGCTCACAGGGTGAGGATTGTCCAAGCAAAACAAAGAGACCACCCATCCCTTTTGCCACCGATGTGGGACTCGTCATACCTTGAAAGCAGAGTAATTCCACACAAATTTCTTTCTTTGTGACTGGGGCCCAATGAAACTGTTAAACTTGGATTTTTCACATACAATTTCAACGGTAGAGGTCAATTATCAGAGTTTAAGTTTGCAGAGTATGTAATGATCTTCAGTTGCTCTATTGTACATTAGGTATCTGAAGTGTCTAGCAAATTTCATAGTTATATCTGAGCTTTAATTTTTTTTTCTAAATGACTTGAATTTTAGTTGCCATGGACTATTTAGAGATGAGCCTAAATGGACTGTGAGAATTCATATAGCTGACTTCAACTTACTTTGAGGAGTGGTTATTGTTTGTATGCACTATTTAATTGTAATTTTTATCTGCTTCGTGAGCTGAAAAGTAATTTGCTTTCATGCATTTACTCACTGATTGCTGCAAATTGGATAATGTTATTCTGATTCTGACATGCTAATTACCAAATATCTTATCATGTAATAACAAATAATATTCCTTTCTTTCAGGGCCACTGGCCATTTCCTCGGGACAAGCTTACACAAGGATATGCATACATTTTAACCCACCCTGGAACGGTAATCTTTGTTTTCTTTGATTTTTGTGGTAGATCTTTAAGTAGGAGAAGAGAAAAATTTGTTCTCCAAAGTAAATTGAGTGGCTAAAGTTCCCTTGTTTTTTCTTTTACCAAATAACCTTTAGTTTCCTTTCACCCTTGTCCTACATTAGTAGCTTTTAAACTAGAAAGGGCCTAGTGAGATCCAAACTGAGTACATGAGTGTGCTACCGGAACTGTGGAATCCTTACACACGTACAAAGAGCTCTTTAACTTATGTTGTCTTGCTATAACCTAGTCTTACTAGCTCTTACCTATGCCAATTTTTTTTTTTTTTTTTATGTATATGTAATGTATTTATGTATGAATCACACTCACAAGATTAAAGCATATCCATATATAATTCCAATATAGGTGGTTATATGAGCCCTCAATCTTGAGTTAAAGCTCAAAAGAGATCCTAATTCCTATTCATTTGTTTGCAGCCTGTAATATTTTACGATCATTTCTATGAATTCGGAATCCGTGATGTCATAAACGAGTTAATTGAGGCGCGGAGGCGAGCTGGAATCCATTGCCGTAGCCCGTTAAAGATATATCATGCAAACGGTGATGGTTACGTTGCACAGATTGGAGATACTCTTGTGATGAAACTTGGTCATTTGGACTGGAATCCGTCCAAAGAAGTTCATTTGGATGGTACCTGGCAGAAATTTGTTGATAAAGGACCAGAATATCAAATATGGCTCAGGCAATAATACTGCATAATTCTAGACTTGCATGTTCTTATTGAGATTCTGTCCATATAAATGCTTTTATGTTGCAACTATAATACATCATACCTCATATCAGAGATTTCGAATTCCTGTATCAGTCGATGAGAATTAAAAAAAAAAACTGATTCTGGGGCGGGCCTGTCGTTTGAGAAGGGTTATTTATGATGTTATTGGTTGTATTCTTACATTATTATTCACTGTATAATAATCATCACGTTATCATTTGTTGCATAAACAATAAGTCTGTTGAGAATATCATTAACTAATAAAATTGTGCTCTCTCTAACAGTTTAAGCTTTTAGATAAGATGGTTACACACTTCAACATGGTATCAGAACAACAAATATATTCTATACATATCTCAATTTCACTTGATATCCCTTTGACGTCATTGACATACTTAATAATATTGTTGTTGATTTCTAGTCTATCTCTAGAATAATAAGTCAATTATTTCTGGTACACAACTTTATTTTTGATATATCAGCTGTGGCATTATTTTGGATCCGATCTCTTTGTTTATGAATGGTAAAGCTGTCGTTACTCTGTTTGGACTTCAACCCCATTATTAAATTAACCCCAAATAAGACGAACTTGACTATTAAATAGTGAAAATTATTGTAGTCTGGTGTAACAAAAATGGTATAAGATTCCTCAACTTCAATGTCACGCATAAAACACCAAACTTGATCATTATTAGATTTAACTTATATGATATGACATACTGTATGATAATTGTTAACAGTACTCTCTTATTATCTTATTCTTCGATTTTGGTATTACATGTTATTTCCTTTGTTTCAATTATCGTGTTATTTGTCTTGCTATTACTCTCTTCATTTTGCAAAATGGTCCAAATTTGCCCTTCGTTAATAGTTGGACCATATAAATTTCCTACTCTCTCCACCAAAATGTACACCTAGCAAGTTAGTTATCATTTGAACATCAAAGATTAGGAAACAAGAATGGGCAAACTACACATATTGATGATACCATATCCAGTACAAGGCCATGTTATTCCCTTAATGGGGTTAGCTCAATCCTTGGCCAAATATGGCTTCAAGATCACTTTTGTCAACACAGAGTCCACACACAAGAGTATTCTAAATTCTTTATCAGGAAAAAATAGTTTGCACGATCAGATTCATCTGATTTCAGTTTTAGATGAATCAGAATCAGGGGAAGATAAGAATGTGCCTGGTAAATTATCTGAAGCGATCTTTAAAATCATGCCTGGAAAAATTGAGAAGCTAATTCAAGAAACTAATGTATCGGAAGACGAAAGGATCACTTGTATTATTGCTGATCAGAGCCTTGGATGGGCTCTGGAACTTGCAGACAAAATGGGAATCAAGAGAGCAGCCTTCATAACTGCTGCAGCTGCTAATTTGATACTTGGATTTAACATTCCAAAGTTGATTGATGATGGCTTAATTGACAATGATGGTAAGCAATTTTCTACTAATCTATGTTTTTATGTTTGGATTAAGTTATATTACTGACTTGTGTAAAGATTTTTTACAATATCGGTGTAGTTTAGTATGTGATATGTTGTATAACGCCTTCCTGAAGTTTGATAGAAGGGCGAAGTAAGGCAAAACAATTGAATCCCCTGTGATTGCTTTTCCCAACTGATCGAAAGCCTGTTCAGTACACTAGACTAGATTGTCAGTACTGGCCATACTGGTGGGTTTTTGGCAGGTAAAAAGCAATCACCAAAAAGTCAGTTGTTTGTCTATTGTTGCCCTTCCAGGACACTTTAGGAAGGCACCGCCTAACCTGTAGGGGCGGAGCTAGTAAGGGCCCAGGGGTTCATCCAAACCTTCTTCAGCGAAAAATTGTACTCTTTATATATGGCTAATTTTTTTTTTTTTGTATATATATAGTAGACGTTGAACTCCCTTAAATTATTCGCGTGTTTACTTTTTCATATTTTGAACCCCCTTGGTGAAAATCCTTGTTCCACTACTGCTAACCTGTATGAAATTACTAATTCTTACCAGGTTAACAATATCATAGAGATTTACTCATATCATCGGTGCATAAAACGTAAACTCTGTATCCACAAGTGAAATTTTTTTAAACCTATAATGCAGGGACTCCAACAATAAAAGATCATACTTTTCAGTTTGAACCAACTATGCCAATCATGAACACATCAGATTTACTTTGGACAAGCATGGGGAATTCAACAATGCAGAAAATCATTTTCAACATGTTGGTTCACAACAATAAATCTGTGAAATCAGCAGATTGGCTTATTTGCAACTCAACATATGACCTTGAACCAGGAGCCTTCAAATTAGCACCAGAGATAGTGCCTATAGGTCCACTTTTGTCAATCAACTCTCTCGAATCAACCACGTTGCCTCTTGAAGCAGAACCCCGTATTTCTTCTAAAGAATCTCCTAACTCACTAGCCGGATCCTTCTGGCCCGAGGACTCAACTTGCCTAAACTGGCTTGATCAACAACCATTATGCTCAGTTGTGTATGTAGCCTTTGGAAGCTTCACAATATTCAATGAAACTCAATTTCAAGAATTGGCATTAGGGCTTGAACTATCAAACAAACCATTCTTATGGGTTGTGAGAACTAATACTCTAGATGCTAAAACTGATATTTTCTTGAAAACATTTGAAAACAGAATAGGGAGGCAAAAAGGGAAAATAGTGAGTTGGGCACCACAACAAAAGGTGTTAAGTCATTCTAGTATAGGTTGTTTTGTTAGTCATTGTGGTTGGAATTCTACAATAGAAGCAATAAGTAATGGTGTTCCAATCTTGTGTTGGCCTTATTTTGCCGATCAATTTATGAACCAAAGTTATATTTGTGATATATGGAAAGTTGGATTAGGAGTAAAGAAAGGGGAAAATGGGATCATTAGTTGTGGGGAAATTAAGGGTAAAGTGGAACAATTGCTAGGGAATGATGTATTCAAGAAGAGAGCTATGCAAATCAAGGAAATGAATATGAGGTCAGTGAAAGAAGGTGGTAAGTCTCACCAGAATTTGAAATTTTTTATTGAATGGATTAAATCATCATAGGAAATTGAAGGAAGATTTGTATGTTTCTGGGGCATGTATCGGGGCATGTGTGTCTTGTATCAACAAAGGTAATGTATCGGGACACGATGTATCAGGACGTTGAGTGATGTATCGGAATCCTTAAGTTTTAAGGGATTTTTGTAATTTGGAAAAGAATATGGATATGATGTAATTAACTCTTAACACTATCAGATTTGTGTAATTTTTACTTATTTAATATTATGTTTGGTAGGAATTTTGGGTCTATGTCACTATGTGGATACTGGATTAGTTATATACCCTACATGGTATTATAGGATGTATAATTAATACCTTCCATTTTGTGGTATTAGTATTTTCTTGATTTTATGTTTTATATTTGTACTAGTAAATTTTTTAAAATAAATTAGCTTACAAATTTTATTATTTAGAAAGAGTTGTTTGTTGCTAAATAAATCCAAAACAAATCAATACAATATTTGAAATATGAGTTATTTAACATTTACTAATTGAAAAGGCAAATAGATCACCACATATTTGTGATCTTAATTGAATGTATTATTTGTTGATATATATGTGGTTTTCTAATTATTGAAAAAGCAAATATATCTAGGAACATCTTCTTAGTTGTTGTAAGGATGGTCATAAACTTAAATTGCTCGAGTTTAATTAGTGGAGAGTTTGTAAAATCTTACAAAGGCATATCGTAGCTTTTTTCTCCCTGACCAAGGAATTTTCCACACTAAAATACTTGTATTGATTTTATTTATTCCGTAATTTATCTTCTTGTGTAGTTGCTAAAAAAAATCCGATTCTTTACGTGCTTAGGTCACATTATCCAAACTAGTCTAAAAGATACTCTCTCCCTAATTACTTGTCCACTTTTCCTTTTGTAGTTGTTCCTAATTACTTGTCCATTTGACAAATCAAGAAAGAACATTTTTTTTTACCTATTATACCCTCAATTAATTACTTTGAAAAAAGTATAACTTTTTGAAAATCTTAAGTTTATAATTCATCAAATTCATAATTAATAGGGTTAAAATGGTAAACTCACTATGCCAATTAATTTTTTTTTAATAGGTATGTCAATTCAAAAGTGGACAAGTAATTAGGAACAGACGTAGTATTTACCAAATCAATCATATACTCTGGAATTACTTATTATGTTGGGAACATGCTTTAATTACTTCTGTCCAGTTCATGCACCAAGTTAATTAAGGTTGCTCTATTGACCTTTAATTCTCAAAAGATAATTAAGTGTAGGGTCAATTTGTGTGAAAGATAATCCTTTTGCTTTAATTTATGTTTCACTTATTATGTACCTATTTAATTTGGGGCCTCACATTATATTAAGACAAACAAAGCAACAAATATTAGAGGAAAGAACTAATATTTCTGTCTCCATTTACTTTATAATTAGTACTCACTTTATGATTGTTTCAACAATTGTCTGAATAACAGTGATCACCTTTAATAAGAATTTAACCTAATGTTTTTTCATATAATCTTTTCAATGTTGATGTGTGATATATATGTTTCAGACCCACTTTTTATGTGCTTTGGTCAATGGACACACTGTAGATGAAATGAACATGTTGAATATTGAAATTATTTCAAACAGTAGATTATCATAATGGAGATATTAAATAGTTTTAGAAATATACATTTCATTCATTGTTGTTCAATTGTGTTATGGTAGATTTGTTTGGTGTGGAGGAAAATAATTTTTTAATTTTCTCATGTTTCGTTGGTCAAAATTTTCGAATTTTTTTTTTTTCAAGGAAAACAAGTTTCTTTAAATTTTTTTGAAAGAAATGACTTTTCTATAGTGCAAGTAGGAAAAACAAGTTCCACAAATAACATTTCAGACTATTTTTCTCACCTTTCAACACACATCATCTTCACCCCCAGTCCCCACCCTATAACTCCATCCCCACACTTACTTTTTTGAAGAATGATTCCAAAAACGCATTTTTTCATGAAAAATATTTTTCTTTATATCGAGCACACTTCTAATGTTGATTATCTTGTTTTCGAGAGAAAATAAAATAAGAAAATTGCAAAGTTACTTATATTGCGTTGAATGGTCACTCATCTCATAGTAATTAGCCCAGAGTTCCTCAATTTTATTTTATCTTTCAAAAGTATCTCATCATCCAACTTTGTCTAGTTAGCTAATTTCATAATCATTCAATTAGCCTAGTTAACTTTCATGGAATTTTAACTTGAACCAGTACCCTATTAAATGACGTGTCAACTTTAAATTTTTAGAAAAAAAAATTTAGAATTAAAATCAGTATTTAGATTTATTTAGAACATAACTCACTTAAAATAAGTTCACTGTATAAGAGATGCCTTTACTAACATTCAACTAAAAGAATATGATGGTTATATGTTATTAATAACAACGTAACTCTAATATTTAAAATGTTAGAAATTGAAGAATCATCATATTCTCTTAGTTAAATACTTAAATATTTTATTATGAGACACTTTTATATAGTCAACCCATTTCAAATGAATTGGGATAAGAATTACTCAATTTCCTTATACACGATAAATCATTAATTCATTAAGAGTAGTTAACTATAAATATTTATATCCTTTATATGTAGTTCCAAAAGTAATATTAATTGTTGTGTGCATGTTTGGTGAGAATAGTTTTATGTACGTTGCCAATTTATTTTCTTTATAATATAATGTTGCCATATTGTTGGTACTCATTTAGAAAATATTATTGTTGTGTTTGAAACAATTTCTTGATTAGTATTTACTATAAATAAAACGGTGTATTAAATAGTTTTCTTAACTATAGGCACTGTCTTCATCCTTTTATAACACTACGTGTTCTTATCTGGCATAGAAAATTATGAATTTAAGTCATATTCTGACCATATTTGCTATACATAAGCAGATTCAAAAGTGAACATTTTGGATTTGAGAGAAGTAGTGAAAACAATATTAAATTAGACGCGAATTATTAGTTTTATCTTTAAATTATTGACAACCTTAAAAATACATATTTACTTGATTAACTGAATTTAAATACACCCCCAATCTTGTAATATAAGTGAAATATGCCCCTAAATTCTCGCCAAGTTTAGGTTGTTTTCAACAATTTTCTCGACTTTTTATTAAAAGCTTCATGCTCCTATATAAGAGTTTGAAACCACTTGTTATTTCATGTGACAGATTAGAGGCGTATCTAAGTTTAGTTAGTCAATTAGAGAAGTGTTTTTAAGGTTATCAATAGTTTGAAGACTAAACTAATAATTTATATTAAATTCAGGAGTATTTTCAATATAAAAAATAATTTGATTGACATTATTAATTAACCGATAAGTCGACAAATAACTATTAAATTCAAATCCAACCAATCGATATCAAATAAGCATTCATAATTAAGGCAAAGTTAAATAATGTTGGAAATAATAATTCAGAGTAGGAATCCTAAGTTGTTTAGGATTTGTTATTTATGGTATTTACTTATTTATGTTTGATTAGAATTTGTTAGTTAGAGTAGTTCCTACTCCTAATTTAATTTGGGTTTTACCTTTATAAATAGGGATGTTACTAATTATTTTCAATATACAAAAAATACAGAAATACACATAGAACATACACAGAAATATATATAACTTTTGAGTTTATAAATAAAATATTTTCCTTCAAATAACTTTCGAAAAATAAAATAAAATAAAATAAAGTAACTTTAATAACTACTTATTATAAATTGAGTGACCGTTCAAACATTCGACTCGCATGATAGACACCTCATGGCATACTTTAGGGGGCCACCGATGGGTTAGGCCTATATATTTGACGGATTGTTAAAAAAGTGTTAAAATGACACAATGCAGTATGACACCTTAACTAAGTTTTGTTCATTTTAGACATCTCATGTCATACTGCATTGTGTCATTTTAACACTTTTTTAACAATCAGTCAAATATATATGGTGTGTGTAACACACTTGCCGATTACGTGGCAAAGGAGCAAATTAAATAAAAATATGTGGCAAATATATTAAAAATAATTTTTAAATAATGATATTTTAGTAGAATGAAGAAGTAGCCAATGACTAAATGACATATGAAATTTTTTACACAAAAAATTAAAATTAAAAAATAACCCAAACCCACCAAGGTCATCTTCTCCTCCACCCACCCATATCGGCTTCTCCGGCTATTCCCCCACCCGCCCAGCGCCTTCTCCACCTCCACCCACCCTAACACCAACCGTTTCCCCACTCACATCGTCTTCTCCACCCCTCTCCCACCTCACCCATCGTCGTTTTAAAGATTCTCCGCTGTCCTTCTTCTTTGCGACATCATGAATCGTGGCCCTTCTAATGGATTGAAATTTTTTTGTTTGTGAAATCTCTTCGTGTTGAAATTCGTTCTTTTTTTGTTAATTGTAACATCATCAAAACTATTTCTCCATGGAAGGAGTTCAAGTTTTGAGAGATGGTGGCTGAAAAATGAGGAAGAAAATGAAAAAAAAATAAAAAAAATGATTAAATGAGCCTTTCACGTGCTGGTATTGAGTGTATTACACTCACTATGCCATGTCAGTAAAAAGTGTCAAGATGACACAACGGGACATGACATGAGGTGTCTAAAATGAACAAAGCTTAGTTAATATGTCTAAGTGAAAATTGGTGTCAACTTTAGAAGGCTATCGATGGGTTAGACCCTCATAAATAGGGACATGATGCACATGTGGGAATTAGTAGTGGTAGTACTTGTTGTCACAGCCATTGATAACAAAGCATGTGACACCATAACATCAATCCCATTATATTCCCCTCTCATATATATCTCATGTGAAATCACTCACAATCACACAAACACCCCATCTCCACACCTCTGCAACTGAGTGAACTCTGATTGTCAGATAAGACATTCTATAAATATCAGTTAAAGCCAAATTAAAAGACATATTTATATATTATATTGATCTAAGTTCACATGACGTTCAAAATACATCATGCGAGTCTTAAACTTACTTTTACTTAAAAGTTCAAACATCTCTCCCCTTTTTAATGATGTGAGATTTGCATCAATTTTGTTAACCGCTAAGTTTCTTCCTATTGTTGATCAAAGGTTGACAGCGGAGTAATTCTAAACTTACTTATGATAGTATTCTTTTGATCTAGACCTACACGATATATAAAATACAACTTAAAGTCTAAAACTTGTTTATTTATATACTCATATCTCTCACGAGTCACGTATTGGCATTTGTAGGTATATTACATAACCTTTTATTAAAGAATAGGATTAGTGACTTGAGGAAAAGGCAAATTACTACTACGATATACCCCATGTACTAGCAGTTATATAAAACAAATTCATACTTTAAAGTGAGTTGTAATTTAAAAATCAGTAATAAGCTAAGTATTAAGCATGATCGTTTTTGTCTATTTTTTTACAACTATTTTGTGGTTGCACTAAGGGATCGATACTCAAGATATATAAGATGGGATATGTAATTCTGATATTAACTTTGAGATTAAATTTATACATGAGATAAGGTGCAAAATTAACTCTAAGATTAGATTTATATTACGTTGATGATATAAACTATTAAAAGATAGTATAATTTATGTTTAGTGATCAAACTGTTTTGAAATACATTTACTCAAAAAAAATAAATGAAATTTCTTTAAAATGATGTAACTTACTTTACTAATAAAAATAGAGAAACGGGTCTTGTAAATAAGATTTCAATTTCCATCCACCCATGTCAACCCCCACCCCTAGACAATTTCACCCGCCATCGATCCGGTCCCTATAATATTTTGTTAGATTACATATCAATGCTTTTAAAATAATATTTTTTTATTTACTTGTTAAATAAAAAAATAAGTTAACAATTCACTTATTTTTTTAGGAAAATATTTTCCAACTACAGAGCAAAATAAGAAATTTTATTTTTCCAAGTATGAAAAATATATTAAATATAAGAAATTAAAAAAATTCTTTCATTTCCATGGTTACTTCTTAAATGGTGAGAAACGACATATTTTCCTATAGCTAGCTTGAAACCTTTCGCTCGAATTCGAAGAATTCTTCAATTTCGATTGACTATATAATCAACATTACTAGAATTACAAATGCTATTCACTTTTCAAGTTGAATCTTCACCAATATTTTCAATAAGGTAGCAAACATATTCTAAAGTCAAGCAACTTATCTCGACATAAGTTATTCCGGACAAACTGTTTCATCACGTATATTAGATAACTTATTTCATTATTAAGATATAAATAGTGGAATAAATAATTGTATTACTGCCTAATTCCTCTAAACAAACGCAAAATAAAATAATTCTAGTTATATCCTGACTCCTAAAAGTAAAATGGGAGAATTAAACTGTCCAAGCATGAAAGGAAACAATGAAAAAGAGTTGTTTAAAGCATAATATATAATTCATCTTCCCATTAGGGACATTATCGACACAACAACGCCATGATTTGCAGCAACTTTTGAATCGTGAAAGAGATTTCACAGGAAGCTCTAATAGAATACAGTTGACAATATCTTCGGGCAAATTGGGGATTTTTGAGCGGCCATATACGCTCAGCAGCGCTAAAACTCGGATTCAAAGAAACGTAAAACTCTACCATATAACTACTCACCTTCAATTGAGAACCTAACTACTAAGAATAAAAATTATAAAAAAAAAAGAAAAGAAGAGGAATGTTTGATTAGGAAATAATTACTACTAACTATACAACATTAATATGCTGAGACTGACCAGATGCATCGTCACAAAAATCGAGCAGTTTCTGTAAAACGAAGATTTGAGTTCTGAGAAGAACAATATAACCAGCTGTTTCTTCGAACAACTGATCTGCTTTTAATTCGCCATTGTTGACTGGGAGAAGTTGCTTCAGAGCTTCCAATTTTTCTGAAATTGAAATGGAATTATCATCGCCGGCGGCATTGGTACTGTTGTTATCTACTCCATTTTTTGGTCGTTTCTCATTGGAAGAATTTCTTCTCGATCTTCTCGGCCGCAAGCTACTCGAGTTTTTTGGCTGTGAACCCATTTGGTGCCGAGAAAAATGGAGTTTCTGTTGAACCGAACTGGTGGTGTTAATTTGCTACTTATAGCGAAAGAGAACGGTGAGTTTTGGGATTTGCCACTTGTTTATCAACTAATTACAACACTGCCACCGCAAGTGTTCCATTAGATAATTATTACTCCCTCCGTTTCACAAAGAATGATCTCCTTTTCTTTTTAGTGAATTTAAAAAAGAATGACCTCTTTCCTTTTTTGGTAACATTTTTCTTTTTACTTTCCACGTGGCATGTTTAAGATCACAAGATTAAGGGCAATTTTGTACATTTGACATAACTTTAATTTAGAACTACAAGATTCAAAAATCTTCTTTAATTTATTAAACTCCGTGCCAAGTCAAACCAGATCATTCTTTTTGAAACGGAGGGAGTACTATGCTGAGAAGAATTTCAATTTATAATAAAAAACATTTAAATTTTAGTTTTTAAATATTAAGTTATTTTAATAAAATATAATTTCACAATGTAGTTATATTGACTTCTAAAGATTTAAAAGAAAAAGTAACGTGTATTTTGGGGTGAATGAATATTTTCTCTATCTCAAATTATTTATCGTAATTTTTAAAAATAAGTATCTCAAATTATCGATCAATTTAAAGTTTAAGATAAAATTAATTCTCTTTTTTTTTAAAAAAATTATTCTTAAAAACTACAAACATTTTAATTATGAGGTGATGATAAAAAATTATGATAAATATTCAGTGAAATAAATTATTTCTGCAATTTCTTAATTTATGAGTATATTGTTAAAAACAACGTATAAAAGAGAGGAACGATAAACTTATCGAATATAATATATTTATCAGAAAACGACAATAGCTTTGGTGTATTAATCGAAAAATTGTCGCGGGAAGATGGGCACAACTAGCGAGCACGAAATTTATCAGGAACAGTAAAGCTGTTTTTTATCTTCTATGCCACATGTTAATGGACTGACCTTCAACTTTTGTTTACCAAATTACCCTCCTCAAATATCCAAATAAATCGAGCTCATTCCGTACCAGAGATAAGAGATACTTCACTGTACCAATTTATGTGACACATTTTAGATTTTGAGATTCAAATAAGTGTATTTTTTATCGTAAATTTTTCCTATATCTTTTAAATATTTTGAATTATCAGTTATTGAAACTTATAGTACTTTTTATGTAGTTTACAAATATATAAATTTCATTTTAAAAAATTTGAAAATTTCATGAGCAAATTTTTGGTCAAACTTAAATTGTTTGACTCTCGAAAAGCGAAATGTATCACATAAATTAGAACAGAGGGAGTAACTAATTTCAAGATATTTTAATACGAATTTATCTCATGTTTGATTGAGATAAAATTATGGAATGACTTATCTCAAAATTAGTCATTCAAATTATAGTGTTATTTTTTATCGCATAGTGATAGTAGAATAACAAATCACAAAATAACTAATTTCCTAACCAAGAGAGTTTACTTACACACATTTTTATACTTTATGGGGTCACGTAAATATTAAGAACTCCAATCGTGTTCTTTTTTTTTGTTTGACTTGGAGCTTTTTGATTTTTATCTCTTATTATGATTTATACAAATGATTTTTATTCCTAGACGTCATACATGACATACAACAAAATAAATTCTAAATCTTTATGATAGAAAGACCCAATGAAATGTTATTATCATGTAAGAACACTAATCCACTATAACTAATAAGGACAAGGTAGAAACACAATCTCAATAAATTAAAAGATTAGACAAGTATGTATACTATGTAGAAGCATTGAACTTGACCATCTAGAAAATTAATTACTCCCTCCGTTTCAAAAAGATTGACCTCCTTTCCTTTTTAGTTTGTTTCAAAATAAATGACCCATTTCCTTTTATGGCAACACTTAAATTTTATGATTCTAATAATACCCTTACCATCAATTTAAAAATTCACTAAGCATGGACCCACTGATATAAAAACATTTCAGATTAATATTTTTTATTGGATGGAAAATACGGTAATCATTTAAAAGTACAACCAATTAAATTGTTAACTTTGCCACTTTTAACTTCTTCTTTCTATTTTATTCTTTCCTAATTTTTTGTCTTTTTCATTTTTTTCCTAGTGCAATACTTAGGATAGTACCAATTCATAATTTTTCAACAAAGAAATTTTCTTATTAACACCATCATAGGAATATTCAAGTGCATATCACTATTGAATTATCAAAAGGCTTAGTTGAGACCATCAAATTTAAAAACACTCATAATATGAATAATTTCTTTGTGTACATTAATCTCTTCAATTGAGAGATAAAATTACATTAATTT
>JAJOOF010028592.1:0-28829 GCA_029582545.1 Solanum lignicaule
TTAGATGGTAAGGTTATTGAGTGTGCTTGATGTTTATGAGATAGGTTTGCTTGAATTCTCACCTTATGTGGTTTAGTGAATTGGAGCAATCTAGACCCGGAGTGGTAGATTCATATGAGATCTTGAGTGATATCCTAGTGACGGCCTTAGAAGATATAAAACTATTAGAACCAAAAAATAATAGTAAAGATATATCAAAATTAAGACACTTAGTAAAAAGATATTATAATAAAATCTTGAAAATAAGTTACTCACCTACTACACTACCATCTACCACACTACCACTTTCATGAATTCACCAACTACCAGTTCCGCTACGAAAAATGTTCCTGAATAATACCTGCAATGATGTTCTATCGTAGTGTCATCATACCTGTATTTTAATATTCCTCCATAACTTTTTTCACTCGCATCTGATTCTATTATATAAGTAAATTTTTCGTTCTCATCTGGAAAGTATAGTTTAGGTAAGTTTTTACATAATAATTTTACCTTTCGCTAGTATGAACATTGCATACTAGCGAAAGTGTGGAGTCTAGTTTGACATTTGTGTCAATAACTTATGTGTGACTAGCTTACCGTGAACCATGTGTGATGACACCTAGAATTTGCCCCATTGGTCCGGTTGACTAAGTGATGCAATCTCTTGATCTGATCTTAAGAAAATGTGGAAAGTGTGAAATAATTGACATTATACCTCCTTTTGTGGCCTACCTTGTAAGTGTGTGAACTTCGTTTGAGCACCTTTTGAGCCTTACCCGTTTCTTGGAAGAAACTTGATGAAATTGTGACCTTTATTGATCCATTACCCTTAATCCTCATGATTTGTGATTCGTGTGAATAGTCAACTTAGGCCAAAAGCCTAAGTTGGGGGTGTGGTGAAAAGATAAGGCTAATTATGAAGTGCAAGGAAGTCCCCTTTGACCCATGGTTTTGAGAAAGATGGAACCCCTCCATATAAAAAAAGAGAGAAAAAGAAGAAAAGAATGAAAAAGTTGTGAAATAAAGTTATGAAAATTAAAAAAGAAATAGGGTGTCCAACAGTCCATGGAAGATGAATAATGGGGTGACTTGTGAGCACCAATGAGAATGATAAAGAAAAGGAAAGAAAGTGTTTCTCACACCACATTTCATGAGATAGAAGTCACTGATCTTAAATGACCATACCTTTGCACTCAGCGTTGTTACAAACCTTGGAAAGACCTTTTTGATCTTGAGTGAGCTGAAACAAGTGTTGATTGGAAAATACGGGCAAACATATGGGTGAAGTCATGCATTGTGTTCATCTTTGTGTTTGAGCGTCTTGATTTGATTACGGAGCTATAAATTGTTGAAACCTTGTGTATGAATATGGAATCATTCTTTGTGTGAGGGCATTTGAGTACCTTTGTTGAGCTTGAACTTGCATTTAAAGCAAGTATTTTGAGCTTGAGAGTCTTTGATAATGGTGAGTCACAACTTGAATCTTTGAGTGTACAATTGATCCTTGCATGAGTATGCTGAGTCTTTTTGTGTGCATTCATGATTGAGTCTTGTGTACCACATTTTGAGGCATCCTTTTTTAACCTCTGAACTTGAGTTTTACTTGAGGACAAGCAAAAGTTTAAGTTGGGAGTGTTGATGAGTCCACAATTTGGACTCATTTAGGGATTTATTTTAATAAATTTAGTTTCCTCAAATACTTATTTTGTGCCAATAACTGATGTAAGTCCTTGATTTCCAGTTATTTAGGTTGAAGAACAAAGCATGGACACTAATGAGAAAAAATGAACAAGGTAGCTGAAAGAACGAAAAAAAGAAGTCCTGGTGATCGCTAACCCATTGGGTGAGTCGCCGAATGGTTATGATCTCACCTAAAGTTCCAGTGTGCCAAGCCCTGAAGGAGAAACCAAGTCGGCGATAGAAGGGAGTAGTCGGCGTGTCACCGAATGGTTCCGTGATGTAGTGTTAGATCGCCCATATTTACAGAACTTGAGGATGCTGAAGGCCAAAGCAAAAAGGTGATGGAACTACCAAAGGGCGAATCGCCGAGTTGATCGGTGATCCCGACTTATTGCACCGAATGGTCCTTCACAACATATTTTTGGCGACTATAAATACATTTTTAAATTCGTAGTTTCGTATCATTTTTCATTTTTCTAATTTTTATTATCAGTCAGTTTTGAAATTTTGAGAGTTTAGAACTGAGAGTATTTATACAATATTTTCCTTAGCTTTGAAGATTTGAAGATTTCCATTTTTGAAAAATTGGAAGTGGGTCTTTGAGATTCTTCAACCTTGACCTTTGTAAATATAAAATTAATCTTACCCAGTTGATTGAAACACAATTTGGTAACGATTTCTATCTTTTTATAATGTCTAGCTAAAACCCCAATTCTTGGGGTCTGATTATGTGATTATGGGTTGATTTAGCTGTTGGGTATTGTTAATTGATAGTCTAAATGTTGTTTAAAAGTGATTTCAATCAGTAATTGTGTTTCAATTTAAAGGGTTGTAGTTGCAAATGCAACTCTACCTTCGTGTTTTTGACTTACTCGAGAGAGAGGTTTTAAAACCAAAATTACTGAATTGATTGTTTGTGGGGTTGTGCTTGCATGTTTTTGGGTCTTGTCGGGTGAAGTCTTAGTAGCCCGCATTAGTGTCAAATGACGTGTTTTGCCCAATGATGGAGCGGTTGACGTCATTCTTAAGGGTAAAAGTCATCAAATGACTAACTTTGGCAAAATCGGGAGAAGTCTTATTATCCCAGGGGAATGGGAGTAATGGATCTTAGTTTAATTTAATGGGTGCATGTTTTAATTTTGTTTTATGGGGTTGCAGATTGAGTTTGAGAAGTTGGGCTAAAAGTAGGCACATTGGGTAGTTTGGCGAGCTGCGTCGAGCTCACCGAACCACTCGACGGTTCGCCAAAGTTCCCCATATCGCCTTTAATTTCATGCTAAAATTGAAATTTGGTTCTGTAACTTTCGGCGAGAATTCGAAGGTCGCCGAATGCACTCGGCAACTCACCGAAAGTCCTTCTTGATCGCCCTTTGTCTACGCCCCTGACCCTTAATTGCACTATAACTTTCGGCGGACAAGTGCTTGCTCGCCAAATGTTGTCGGTGATTCCCCGAGAGACCTTCCCATCGCCGACATGCCAAACTATTCTAAGATTTTTGAGCCAATCCTTTCGGCGAGCACAGTTTATC
The DNA here is from genome assembly GCA_029582545.1 of Solanum lignicaule. Lineage (NCBI taxonomy): Eukaryota > Viridiplantae > Streptophyta > Magnoliopsida > Solanales > Solanaceae > Solanum > Solanum lignicaule. Next base: position 3,192 of record JAJOOF010028592.1, read on the forward strand.
TTGCCAAAGAGATTCGGCGACTCACCGACGGGCTCAGCGAGTCTGTTTATGACCATTTTTCTGCGCATTTGATTTAATTATTTCTAACTCATTTCAATATGTTGCAGACATGGCTATACCAAAGGTTGTTGGTAGAGACATGCCACCCCGTAAGAAGGCTAAGGGAATAACTATAAACGAGGATTTTGATGCATCCAAGGCTACGGCCACAAAACTTCCCATGACTTGTGGGGAAGGCAAAGGAAAAGGGAAGGAATATGCATCACAAGAAGCCAGCCCCGACAGTGACGGGATCTACGCCAATCACCTCACCACTTCTGAGAGTAAGGGTGAGCACTAGGAGCAGCAGGTTGTAGCTTTAGAGCCCGAGGAGGATGAATTGTTAGTAGCACAAAGGACTGAGCTGCGGTCCAAAAGGATGAACGATCCGTCTAGGATTAGGACTCCTCAGGCCAACACTACTACTCCTCCAGCTCCAGCACATGCAGTGGTCCTAGAACCACTAATACATGGTCCTCCTCCCAAGTCTATGAAAAGATTAAAGATTGAGGGGATGAGGCCAATCATAGAGGATAAGAGGTTATCAACTGATTGGGTCATTGATAGGTACCCATAGAGTATGAGCTGTCTGAAGTTTTATAAATTCCAGATCATTACCAAGCCCGTGGCCCATACATTCCAAGCTGGGTAAGAGAGTTTTACAGTGCTTACAGTGCATTGATACCACAAGGGAAGAAGCCGACAGCTAAATTCAAGATGGTTGACTACGTGGTTGTCAGGGGGAAGAGGGTACAGTGTAATTTTACTGCCATCAATGATGTCCTAGAATGCACAACGAGACTTAAGGATGGCTCTCAATAGAAGATTAGGATAATGACGCTAGAGAACATGAAAAAGTGGTTGGCTATGTTGATATCGGAAGGCACTCACAAGTGGCTTGAGGTTGGGGATGGCATTGAAAAGAAAGACCTAAATGTGGAAGCAAGGTATTGGTTTGGCTTCATCAGCGAGGTATCCCCGGCAGCGGCGCCATTTTGATTTCATGTATTAGGACACTTCTTCCAATTCTAAGTGTCAACGATCGTTAGTCGGTAATATAACCCAACTAAGTGAATTGGGGTCGAATCCCACAGGGAGTGGTACGTGCTTAAGATTCAAGAGTCAAGTACAAATTTGTTCAAGTCAATCATAGGTAAAGACATTTACAAATAAAAGCATAGTTCAAATTAAAGGTGACACAAGTGTCAAATATGGGGGCGTTTAGATTGTAACTATAAACTACTACAGCAGCAAATAATAGAAATTAACAAGTAAAGAGACGGGTTATTAGGATTTGATTGGATTATAGGCTAAGGTAGACAAATGGGTAATGCAACTGATAGTAAATAGCTGTAAATAAGTGGATAAGCTAGACTTTAGTGGATATAAGCTTTCTCTCGAACAATTTACCCCGAATCAAGTTGGTTTCTCTTGAACACCAACAAACAGCACTTAAGAATAGCCTACGATTTAGTCCATTCACTCTCTCGAACTAAATGTGTGGAAAAGGATTTGGGATTCACTCTCTCAAGCTGAACCCATGACCACCCAATACCCACAGACCATCAATTCAATACCCTTGGTTTCAAAATCTCTCTCTCGAGCAAGAAAAAAATAAGAAGGTAGAGTTGCATTTGCAACTATAACCATTTAAATTAAACCATAATTACTGATTGAAGTAACTTTTAAACAACATTTAGACTATCAATTAACAATACCCAGAAGCTAAATCAACCGATAATCACATAATCATACCCCAAGAATTAAGGTTGTAGCTAGACATCATAAAAAGATAAAAATCGTTACCAAAGTGTGTTTCCATCAACTGGGTAAGATTAATTTTGTCTTTACAAAGGTCAAGGTTGAAGAATCTCAAAGACCCACTTCCAATTTCTCAAAAATGGAAATCTTCAAATCTTCAAAGCTAAGGAAAATATTGTCTCAATACTCTCAGTTCTAAATTCTCAAAACTTCAAAAACTGACTGAAAATAAAAATTAGATAAAATTAAAACTAATACTAAACTAAGAATTTAAAACTATATTTATAGTCACCAAAAATATGTTGTGAAGGACCATTCGGCGCAATAAGTCGAGATCACCGATCAACTCGGCGATCCGCCCTTTGGTCAATTCCATTGCCCTTTTGCTTTTGCCTTCAACATCCTCAAGTTCTGTAACTTTGGGCGATCTAACACTGCTTCGCTAAACCGTTCGGAGACACGCCGACTGCTCCCTTCTATCGCCGACTTGATTTTCTACTTCAGGGCTTAGCACAATGGAACTTTAAGCAAAATAATAACCATTCGGCGACTCGCCCAATCGGTTAGGCGATCACCAGACCTTCTTTTCTTCATTCTTTTAGCTAACTTGTTCCTTTTTGCTCATTAGTGTCCATGCTTTGTTCCTCAATCCAAATACCTAGACATCAAGGATTTACATCAGTTATTGGCACAAAATAAGCATTTGAGGACACTAAATCTATTAAAATGAAGGCCTAAATGAGTCCAAATCGTGGACTCATCGTGGAGCCTCAAAAAAAGAATAGGTGTTATGCTCTCCAATCTAGAGAAGATCAAGAGTGATCTCTTCATGTTCCTTCCGGTATGTGTTTTATGCTATAGTAAATATCACGACCCGTGCCCACACCCCGGATGCAATAGGCGTACAAGACTCCGAAGAGCCTCATACAAGCATCATAGCATTCACAACCTTCGATATATAGAAATAGTGCAGAATTTAAAACTCATTTAAAGCCATACAATAAAAACTTTATTAAAAAACATAGCGGAAGTCTACTAGTCTCACATGTCCATCTAAACAATGTCTTGAAAACAAAAGTAGGGACATGACCCTTTACAATAGAAAGTCTAGAAATCTCTATTACATGAAAGAAAGAAACCATCTAAACACTTGTCCTCGATCTATGAGGACGTACCACTTAGCCTTGAAGGAATCACAACCCAAGTTTTTGAACTAGACGGATAGCAACTCACTTGTCGGAACCTACACTTGACGTAAAATAAGAGAAATATGGGTTAGCACACAAAAATGTACCAAGTATGTTGAACCATGCATAAACATGCTTTAAAAGGGACATTTGGTTTGAAACCATGCATTATGCCACTTTTTAGAAATAACGCCACTTTTTAGAAATAACATGTACATCAATATAAGAGACATAAAATACAAGTATATTCATCATACAAGTCAGAACATCACATTAGAATATAATCAACATATAAACCATTACCTTCACATTAGACATTCACCTCAAATAACCCTCATGCTATACCTTGTGTAATGTATGGATAGCGTCCCATACCACCATCCACACTAAAGTACCACATTAAGGTCACCAAAAGTGAATTAACCATTCATTCCTTTCACCTTCACACAATATGCATACATAAGAGGCATACAAATTTCATAAGACATGACAAGGGAACATAACTCATAATACAACCCAAGTATAGCATGCATCATCACATTATTCAATTAAGTCAACATTCTTCATTAGCTTCATTTAGAGCACTTTCATACATTAGTCATTAAGACATTAGAGAACTCACTATGACCCTCTCAAAGCCTACTCGTGCATTACATGGATGACAATCCATACTACCACGCACAGTTCATAGAACTTCTCAAGAAACCATAATGAACATCTCACATGATGGGAATAAGCATTAACGACATAGACCAATAGAGCTAACCATCAAATTCGGTGTCATATAGCCCCACACCTTAAAAAGGTGGTCTACTTGCCTAAGGTATGACCGATAACATATAGCTTTGGTGGATCCACTAGCTTAACCTATGTGGGGACATAATTATGAGATAAGGAAGATGATCATTTAAACCTAGCCTAAACATCGGGAGAGTGTCTATCTAACCAAATCCACTCGGTGCTTAGCCTCTATTCCCATAGAGTTTTTCATTACTTAACATTATTACACATGAGAGGGTGCCATTGGCCTACCGACCCAAAGTACCTTCATTAACACATGAAAGGGCACCATAAGCCTACCAGTACAAGGTTCATTAGTTAGGAAAGCTCATTGAATACTCATGTTAGGGTGCCATAGGCCTACCGATTCAAGGTTTTTCATCAACATTCATCAAAGGGTGCCATATGCCTACCTATCCCAATGTTCATTAACATCATTAATGAAAGGGTGGCATAAGCCTACAGATCCCAATGTTCATTATTAACATGTGTGGAAGGGTGTCATTAGCCTACCGATCCTTGATTCAACAATCAACCATACATTTATTTATACAAGAAAAGGATGCATAAGCTTACCAGTTCAAGATATACATTACAGGAAGAACCATTCATATCCCATCATCACATTCATGAGTGTCGAATTCAGAAATAGCCTTTTAATAATAACACATTTACATTCACATCATGATCACATTAACTTCATTGGATTCATAATCATATACAAAATATCATGATAATACTTCAATTCCTCATACTATGCCTTCAAGGCCATGAATCTCAAATCACCAAAACCCAAACAGTTTACTATAATTAAGGCATGGCTAAAGATACAATTCAATAGCCCAAAGCAATTTATGCATATTCCATTTATAAGATTTCTTAATCAACAAACCCACTTTATAAAGGCGCAATTTAGGAATTGAGAGAATACATGGGTTCGTAGAGTATTTTAATCATAAATCATCCATTAAACACTAATACAATCATAATTTGTCATTAATAACCATTTAAAAACGTTTGAGGAAGGAACCCATGAGATTGAGTAAAACCCTAGGTTTTTCATAAACTTGAAAACTTTGAAAAATTCTTTTGAATTGACTCTACGGGTGAAAGCTACCCCTAGAAGAAGGATCACCACACCTTGCTTGTGATTCCCAAAGAAATTTGAAGAAGAAACCCCTTGAATCGACAACCCTAGCTCCCACTTCTTTTTCTTCTTCTTCTTTGGGAACTTCTAGAGAGAGAATTTTTTAAAGAAGGAACTCTTTGATTTGATTTGGGGAAATAAGGAGTAAATGACTTGTTTTAGGACTTAAAACTATATATACTAGTGATATAAAACAATTAAAATCAAACCCACACTTTAATTAATTAAAATGAATTTACTTAAAAACCCCTAACTTAGGCAACTCCATCAGCGACCACGCCCAACTCAGGGGGTCGTGAAGGGGACCACGACTCGTGGTGGTTCCCAAGGTTCATTAAGCAGTGTGCCTCCCAACCTTTCCAAGCTCTCAAGGGCCTAAGTAGTCTTCACGGCCACCTAGATGGTCCGTCAAGGGCACCACGGCTCGTGGTGGTGCCTGTGGTCCTTGAGGCAGTAGTCTCCTCAAACTACCCAACTCCCACCAATCTAAGAGGTCTTCACAGACCCCTTCACGGACTGTGGTCATGACAATTGGTCCTGAAGGTGGTGATGAACCTTGGCAGTGCTTGGTCAAGGGTTGGGCAGCCTTGGTTTTTGGCTAGGCTTTCCCCCCTTTCCTTGGCACATGCCCTTGCAACCCTCAATACAAACCTAAAAAGGTCTTTCAACTACGAAGTCTAACACGCACCTTGACGTTGACACTAACGTTAAGTCTCTAGTTCATCCTACCATTTTTCGGGTCATTACATTATCCCCCCTTAGGAACATTCGTCCTCGAATGACACTTTAAACACTTTAAGGGATAACGACTCAAGATTAGCAGCCCATCATGCATGACACATCAATATAAGGCACAAAATCATAGGAGGAAACATCAACTCCACATCACTAAGCTCAATGCAATACAAGAAAGTAGGAACTACTTCTACAAACTCATTATGTACCAAAACATCAACATTTCTCATTTCGTTGGAGGAATTTCCTTCTCCAACTTACATCATGCTCATTACAACATCCTAAGACAATTTATGCAACTCTTTTCAAAAACACATTTAGGCATATTCAATAAGTCAACCCATTATAAATGCATATCAATATGAGGAACACAATTCATGAAAACTCATTTTCTCATATAAACATAAATTCATCAAATCATGCATAACATAAGGAGATTATGAAAACACACTTTCACACATGACTCCAAAACATTAAACAAGCTAAAAAGAACTCTCGGTCTCAAGCTTGAATAGAAATAGAAGAAAGTGATAAGCATATCGGAACTCTCAACAACATACTATTCAGCATACCATCTCCCCCTTTAGGGTAAACCCATTCTAAGGAAAACATGAAAAACAACATAAGGACCTTAAAAAGACATTCATCACCATAAGGAACTATTACGTACCGGTGCCTTCATCTAGATTAGCTCCTTTGTCCTTGTTAGCTTGAAGAGCATAGAAACGGTTCCTCTTGGGAGCATCAAGGTCCGGGCCACCAAGAGAAGCTTTCCTAGCCTCCCTTTCTTTAGCCGCTAATGTAGGGCAATCTCTCACTTGGTGATCATTCTTCCCACAACCATAGCACCCATTATTACTGGCTAGGCACTTCCCATAATGCCTCTTCCGACAAGTAGTGCAAGTAGGTTTAGAAAATTGAGATCCACTACATTTCCCTTGGTTAACCTTAGGAGTGCTTGAAAAATCTTGGTTTGGAGCTCTCTTCTTAAACATAGGTTGACCTTGCTCATCGGGTGTAGACCTCTTCAACTCCCTATTTTTCCTCTTAAGTTTGGACTCCTCAATAGATTGATCATACAACATAAGTCTAGAAATGTTCATGTCATCGTGGAGCATCGCCGTATGACACTCTTCCTCAACTAGGTCAGATATCCTCGTAACAAGCCTACTCATCTCATCTCTAGGTAAGACACCTAAGATGGAGCATACTTAAACAATTGGGTAAACTTCAAGGAGAACTCTTGGAAACTTATGTTACCTTGCCTAAAGTTAATAAACTCCTCCACCTTAACCTCCCTCTTCTCACGGGGAAAGTACCTACCAAGGAACGCTTTCTTAAACTCCTCCCACTCTATAGGACCCGCTCATATAGGCCTATTGCTCTTCTATTGAGTAAGCCAAATTTGGGCAACATCTTTCAATTGGCAAGCGATAAGTTCTGCTTTTTCAAAAGAGGTAACTGCCATAGCATTAACAACCTTGTACACCTCATCCAAAAACTCTTGGGGATCCTCTGCCACCTTGGAGCCTAGGAAAACCGGAGGATTCATCCTTACAAATTCCCTTAAAGAAGAAGCCATAGTACTCACCACAGGGTTTACATTAGCCTCAACACCCCTAGTAGCTTGAGCCGTCATGGCTTTAGCTTGAGTAGTTATAGCTTGAGCCATCATCAAAAGAGCCGACCTAACTTCCTTATTGGTCATGGTCCGAGCTTCAACCGGACCTTGGTTGTCTTGAGGAACTTTCTCACCTTGAGGATCTCGAGGAGGAACTCCCTCATTCACACCCTCCTCTTCCCCTCTCCTTGCAGGTGTCCTTCTTGTATTCATATCCTATAAACACAAGAGAAGGATTACGAAAAGGACATTTATAGAGCAAGACTATATGGCACGATGAAAAGGAATAATAAAAGAAGTGTAACTTCCTAATGTCCTATAGCCTCTCACTCATAGATGTATCGCGACTCACTACATGAATAAGACTCTACTAGACGTGGCTTGTGAGACATCAATCCTAAAAAAACCATTTCCAAAATCTTATCGTCTGATACCATGTTTATCAGAACTCGAGCCAGCACCCCAGATGCGACACAGCGTACAAGACTCCGAACAGCCTCATACAGGCCTCATAGAATTCATAACATTTGATATATTGAAATAATGCAGAATTTAAAACTCATTTATTCAAAAACACAGTGAAAGTCTACTAGTCTCACATCACCATCTAAACAATGTCTTGAAAACAAAATTAGGGACACAGCCCTTTACAATAGAAAGTCTAGAAATGTCTATTACATGAAAGAAATAAACATCTAAACAATTGTCCTCGATCTATGAGTACGTACCACTTTGCCTTAGATGAATCTCAATCCAAGTCCTTGAACTAGGCAATAGCAACTAACATGCCGGAACCTACACTTGTAGTAAAATAAGAGAAATATGGGTTAGCACACAAAAATGTACTAAGTATGATGACTATGCCAAAACATGCTTTAAAAGGGACATTTGGTTGGAAACCATGTATTATGCCACTTTTTAGAAAGAACATGTATAACAATATAAGAGACATACAATACAGGTATAATCATCATACTATTCACAACATCACATTAGAACATAATCAACATACAAACCATTACCTTCACATTAGGCCTTCACCTCAAGTAACCTTCATGCTATGCCTTGTGCAATGTATGGATAGCATCTCATACCACCATCCACACTAAACTACCACATTAAGGTCCCCAAAAGTGAACTTACCATTCATTTCTTTCACCTTTAGACAATATCCATACATAAGAGACGTAAAAATTTCATAAGACATGACAAATGAACATAACTCATAATACAACACAAGTATATCATGCATCATCACATTAGACAATTAAGTCAACATTCTTCATTAGCTTCATTTAGAGCACTTTCATACATTAGTCATTAAGACATTAGAGAACTCACTATGACCCTCTCAAAGCCTACTCATGCAATGCATGGATGGCATCCCATACTCCACCCACATTTCATAGAACTTCTTAAGAAACCATAATGCACGTCTCACATGATGGGAATAAGCATTAAACGACATAGACCATGAGATCCAACCATGGAATTCGGTGTCATATAACCCCACACTGTAAGACCGGTAACATATAGCTTAGGTGGATCCACTAGCTAGAACTATATGGGCACATAGTTATGAGATAAGGAAGATGATCATTGAAACCCGGCCTAAACATAGGGAGAGTCTCCATCTACCTAAATTTACTCGGTGCTTAGCCTCTATTCCCATAGAGTATTTCATTACTTTAACATTATTACACATGAGACTGTTCCATTGGCCTACCGACCTAAAGTACATTCATCAACAACCGGTTTAATGTTCATTAGTTAGGAAAGCTCATTGAATCCTCATGAAAGGGTGTCATAGGCCTACCAATTCAAGGTTTCATCGAATGGTGCCATAAGCCTACCGATCCCAAAGTTCATTAACATCAATAATGGATGGGTTCCATAAGCCTATCGATCCCAAGGTTTATTATTAACATGCATGGAGGGGTGCCATTACCCTACCGATCCTTGATTCAAGAACCAACGATACATCCATTTATACAAGAAAAGGATGCATAAGCCTAACAATTCAAGATATACATTACATGAAGAACCCTTCATATTCCATCATCACATTCATGAGTGTCAAATTGAGAAATATCCTTTCAATAATAACACATTTACATTCACATCATGATCACATTAACTTCATTGGATTCACACTCATATACAAAATATCATGATAATACTTTAATTCCTCATACTATCCATTTAAGGCCATGAATCTCTAATGACCAACACACCAACAATTTACTATAATTAAGGCATGGATAATGATACAATTCAATAGCCCAAAGAAATTTAGACATATTCCATTCATAAGATTTCATAATCAACAAACCCACTTCATAAAGGCACAATTTAGGAATTGAGAGAATCCATGGGTTCATAAAGTATTTTCATCATCAATCATCAATTAAACATTAATACAATCATAATTTTTCATTAATAACCATTTGATAACGTTTGAAGAAGGAACCCATGAGATTGAGTAAAACCCTAGGTTTTTCATAAACTTGAAAACATTGAAAATTTCTTTTGAATTGACTCTAGGGGTGAAAGCTACCCCTAGATAAATGATCACCATACCTTTCTTGGGATTCCCCATGAAATTTGAAGACAAAATGCTTTGAATCCACAACCCTAGCTCCCACTTCTTCTTCTTCTTCTTTGGGAACTTCTAGGGAGAAAATTTTTTAAAGGAGGAACTCTATGATTTGATTTGGGGAAATAAGGAGTAAATGACTTGTTTTAGTACTTAAAACTATACATACTAGTGATGTAAAATAATTAAAATCAACCACCACACATTAATTAATTAAAATGAAATTACTTAAAAACCCCTAACTACGACAGCCTCGTCAGGGACCACGCCCAACTCAATGGCTCGTGAAGGGGACCACGATTTTTGGTGGTGCCCGTGATCCCTTAGGCAGTGTGCCTCCCAACCTTGCCAAGCCCTTAAGGGCTTAAGTGGTCTTCACGGCCACCTAGATGGTCCGTCAAGGGCACTACGGCTCGTGGTGGTGCCAGTGGTCCTTGAGACAGTAGCCTCCTCAAACTATACAACTCCCACCAATCTAAGGGGTATTCACGGACACCTTCATGGACCGTGGTCGTGAAGGTGGTCGTGAACCCTAGCAGCGCTTGGTCAAGGGTTGTGCAGCCTTGGCTTTTGGCTAGGCTTTTTTCCCTAGCGTTGGCACATGCCCTTGCAACCCTCAATACAAATCTAAAAAGTTCGTTCAACTACGGAGTCTAACACGCACCTTGACTTTGACACTCACGTTAAGGCTCTAGTTCATCTTACCATTTTTCGGGTAGTTACAGTAAATTTTCTGGATTTCTTGTCTCTTGTGACTTGTTTTGTTGGACTTGAAGTTGTATTTAGTATAAATAATGTTTAGAAGAGAATGTGTAGGCTTACTTTCAAGGGGGAGATAGTGTTCCTATCTAATAAGGTTATTATGTGATTATGTGTTTCCTTGATTTCCTTATATGCATGTTCATGAAAAATCTTAGGTCTTGTTAAAAATGACTTATATGCATTGTTTTGCCTCATGTTGTAGTGCATTTGAGTTAAGTTGCATATAGGCTTCATGATATGAATGAATGAGTATGCCTTAGTTTGGAGTTGAAAGATTCCTCCCTGAACAAATGACTTTTGTGAGCATATTGGATTTTAGGCTCCATGAATATATGTTGAGCATGTTTTAGCTAGGAGATGTTAGTTCCTCCTTGAAGATGAATAGATATGGAATTTCATGCTTTTTGGGTTGTTACATGTAGTTCATACTCCCTTGTGTTTCATTGAGTATGTTTAGCTTGGAGTTGAAGTTTTCCTTCTTGGTTGAGTGCATTTAGATGTATTTCATGCATGATAGGCTACTAGCGTACAGTTGTTTCATTTATGAAGTATTTATAATCGTCATTTGAGGACAAATGTTCCCAAGGGGGAGATATTGTAATAACCTGGAAATTAGTAGACCAAACTAGAGCCTCAAATTAGGTTCTAGAGTTTGATGTTAAGGGTTAGAGTCATAGAAAAGACTTCCCGTGCTTATAATAAGGGGTTTAGTGGTCAAACATCAACGCACGTGTTACACCCCGTAGATTAGAAGACCACCTAAGGTTTGGTATAGGGTTACAAGGGCAAGTGCAAAGGCAAGGTGACAAGCCTAAGCCAAAGGGGAGGCTGCCCCAACCTTGGTCAAGCACTGCCCCAAAGTTCACTACCAGTGGTACTTACCATGTTCCGTGAAGGGGCTCATGAAGACCCCTTTGAATGGTGGGAGGCAAGGCCCTTAGGCCTAGCTACTGCCTAGTGACCACGACTATCACCACGACTCGTGGTCTTGACCACGGATCGTGGGAGGTCTCGTGGTCTTTCCTTAGGATTTTAGGAGGCCAAGACACTAAGCCTAGACGTGGGTTTATGCCTTGTGAAGAGAAATTGATGATTCTTGATAGCTCTTTTAGAATTGTTGTCATGTATAGTACTTGTTTAAGAATAGGAATATGAAATAATGAATCGAAATAAACTTATGAATGCATGATAGATCATTAATTGTAATGATTTAATTTGGGACTTTATAATGAATTAAGCTTAGAATTGCCTATGACTAAGGCTTGTGACTAATATGTCTTCTGATCTAATCTAGTATGATGATTGTGGAGTAAAGCTTGAAAGTAGGGCTTTAAGTCATAATGTTGATCACTAGAGCTTAAAGGGTTAAATCTAATATGATGAGAGAGCTTGCATAAAATAGGTATACAAAGTATAGAGTTATGGTGGAAGGGCTTTACCCACATGACCTACCTAGAACTATATGAATGCATGTATGTAGAATGTGAAAGGACTTCTCACATAGAATGGTTCTAGATTGAAGGGCTAATAACCTAAAATGAACTAAAGAATGTTAGAATAGAATAGCTTGAAGTAGTGACGTATGATCCCTTTATATATAGCTTATCTAGGTAGCATGAGTTAGGAGTTCTCATGGTTGCTTGGGATTGAGAAATTATACTCTCCTAAGGGTAGCTTGGGATTGAGGAATCATACTCTCCTAAGGGTAGCTTGGGATTGAGGAATTATACTCTCCAAAAATTAGCTTGAATTAGCACTTGTGGGATGCTTTTTATGGTAGCTTGCATTAGAGTAGGCATGGTAGCCTAGGATGGAGGATCTATGCTCTCTTAAGGGTAGTTTGAACTAGAATTATTATAATGCCTTCATGGTAGCATGACTTGGTTAGGCCAAGGCCATTTCATAGTAACATGCATCATACTGAATGTTTGCATGGTAGCTAGGTTGGGATACTTGTACTCTTCCTTGTATAGCTTGGATTGCATTATTGTGTGTTTTACCATGGTAGTTAGGTCTAGCCTAGTAGGGTGCTATTCTTTGATAGAATAGAAAGATAAATAGTAAGCATTGAGTAAAATAGTTTAAAGAAGTACTTAGTGTGAATGGTAGTATGGGATGCTATTCATACATGGCACAAGTATGACTTGAAGCTACTTATGAAGTGTTCTCTTATGTGATGTATTCTTAGCTTGGATTGTCTCTATAGTTGTCTTCCATGATATGATTTACTTAAGTTGATAGTTCCTTGTCTATATGAAGTTGGTCAGTAGTGACCCTTATGAATAGTAAACATGAATAGAGTGACTTCAAAGACATGCTTAGTGTGAGTGGAATTATAGGATGCCATTCATGCATTGCACAAGTGTTCCTTGAGGTCACTTAGAAGTATAGTGCTCTTATGATATGAAAACCAAAGTCTTGACTATGAATGTGGACTATGCCCAAGAATGACCAAAAAGGGATACTTAGCTTGGATGGTATTATGGGATGCCATTCATGTCTTGCACAAGTATGCTTTGAGGTGTCTTGTGAAGTGGGTCTGTTATAATATTAAAGACTAAGGGTTGAAGAATGTTATTATGAAGTTCTAAGTAAAGACTATGCCATGAACACGATTTATCTCCTATGCTCATTAACTATGTCTTATGTTGACTTATGAGTTTATGATGCTTATGTTGGAGATTATGCAATGATTATGTTATTATCTCTTATGCCTATATCTTATGTTGACTAACCATTTTGAGATGCTCTTATGATGTTGTGCTAGCTATCATACATGGTACATTTTGTACTAACGCATACTTTACCTACAGTATAATCAAATGTAGGGTTTCGGAGATTGAGTTCCTTTGGAGGCTAGGTTTCTAAGGAGAAGGAAGAGATGAAGATTTGGTGAGTCCTCATAGCTTCGAGGACTAACCTATTATTTCCTTTATGTCATTTCTTTATGTTTTAGACTTTGTATGGGCTGGATCCCAAGAGTTTTATTCAAGATTTTAATAGATGGTTTGAGACAAAAGTGGTAAAGACTTTTTCTTGCTTTATGAAAATGTTTTTTATTGTATGGTTTAAAAGATTTTTTATATTTTCCATACTTTTCTATTATCTTATGTTATGATATGCTAAGGGCTTGTATGAGACCCCTTCGGGGTCAAGTACGTCATGTTATGTCTAGGGGGTACCCCTGGGTCGTGACAGCCACCTTTGGTCATCCTACAAGCTTATCATCTATCATTCTCATCTTTATCTTATATTTTATAGAAATGAGGAACTCACCTCATTGCCTTCTCGTAAAGGCTCATGGGTAGTCGCCTCTCTCCTTACTTAAAGGCTAATGGTTAGTCGCCTCTTGCCTTGCTTATATGGTCACACGTATTCACCTCCATGTCCATCTTATGGAATCATAGGTATCCTTTTCCATATCAAGTTACATATGACACGGGTATTCACATCCACATCATTTCATTATAAGATGCGGGTATTCGCCTCCACATCTTTCAATATAAGATACGGGTATTCGGCTCCACTTCATTCTATAAGGTATCATGGGTACTTGCATCCATGTCCAATCATTAAGGAATAAGCGTAGTCACCTCTTACTCTTTTCTAAACAATATGGGAAATCACATCATATTCTAGGTCATCAGTATTCACCTCTTGCCTCATTAATATTAGTCTTTAGTCTAGGTTCATTTTATGTAAGAAATCCTGTCAACCTAGAATCATTCAATGTTGGGATACCTTCCACATTCGTAACATAAGCAATTCATGTGGGAACTATCTCTTCCACAACATGTACTTCATTAATCAACAATTCATAACATAAGCTTTACTCTTAAAAACTATATATCTTAGTAATTCTATATGTTTCACTCTCAAAGAGATACAACATCATAATCATTTCATAAGCTCCAATGTCAAAGCAATACTAATCATAAATCATCCTATAAGGTTTATGTAACAACCCTGAAATCTAGTAAGACCAAGCTAGAGTCTAATGGAATCTAATAGGTGAAACTAGAGCTTCACATGTGAGTTTAAAGTTGGAAATTTGGTTATATGTTGTTAAATGGTTTCACAAGTGAAGGTTGTGGAATTAAGGGTTGAATGTCAAGATACAACTATAACACCCAGAAACTAGTGAATTGAGCCAGTGTGTTGTAATGGAGTTTTTGGGTGTTGTATGAGGGTTAAAACTCATAGGAGTGACCCCCATACTTAGAATGACATGTTTAGGGGTTAAAAGTCCGGGTACGACTCCCCAAGGACCAGCCAAGGGGTCGTTGAGGAGGACCCCAACATCTGCCCAAAAGCTGTCAAAATAGCTTGAATCACAATATTAACCTACGCCCCTTAGACCAATCCTTTCCCCATAGGTTATGGACATGGGTTAGGACATAGTCTAGGGAGGTTTGGCCTTCACTTTTGAGCCACAGCCCCAAACCATGGACCACCAGGACGGTCCGTGAGTGGACTCACGGTCTGTGAGTGGTGGGCATGAATCAAGGGTTGCAATGTTGTCAAGATGTCGACCAAGGTAAGTGAGGTTCCACTTCAAATGGTCATATCTCATAGCTCAAAACGAATTAGGTGGGCCATTACCTATCCTATTAAAGGACTCTGAGTCATGTTTCCAACGCCACCGAGTTTGCCCAATTCTTATCTCGGAGTAAAAAGTTATGCCCGAAATAGTGAAGCACTGTTATTTCCCAACCACGAGAACAAAGGACGGCCCTTAGACCCATCCACAGTCCGTGGATGGGGATCCGTAGATGCTGCTAGGTTTGGCAAGTTTAGTTTTAAGTTGGTGGTTTGGGAATTAACTTAGTCAATTAATTAAGGGCTTAGTGGGTTAGTTAAATGGTTAAATAACCTCCTATAAATAGTTAATAAGGCCCTAAGCTATGTCATTAACTCATTATAATTCAAAGACCCCAAATCAAAACTCAAATCCTCTTTCGCTCCCAAAGTCTTCTCTCTAGAACCTCCATTGAAGAACCAAGAAGAGATCAATATAGGACTTGAAGATGTATTCTTTCTCAACGTATTTTGATGGGAATCTAAACCAAAGGTATGGGAGTGCTTCATTCTTGGTTAGCTATCACCAAGAAGCCCCTTCAACTATGGTTCCAAATTCCCTAAATCTAGGGTTTTGAAATCCAGTCATGGGTCTTCTTCTAAAACGAAATCAATTGTTTTATTATGATTTAATATAGTTGTTTATGATGAATTAATATTGGATTAATGGAGTATTGATTAGAATTTCCCTTGGACCCATGATTTCCCCCTTTTTACTAAATTGACTTTATGATGAGGGAATTGTTGAATATTGATTTAATTACGTGATTTATGGCTATTATTGATGATATTACTATTTTTAAATTATTCTAACTTGAATTCAAAAGAATCCATGAGTTCTCCCCCAACCCTACTTATGGCTCTTCTCTACATTATGAATGTTGTTAGAAGTTGATTCAATGGATTGAATATGAGTTGATTATGATGTATTTAGTTGACTTAGGTGTAATTTTACTTGTATTCATGATTAACCTAAGATTCTAGGATGAAATTGATATAGTCTACGGTTGTACCTTGAAAGAGGATAATTGAGGGTTTGAATGTGATCTTCCTAGAATGATGAATCTCTGCATATAATGCCTTAGTTTAGATCACATAGGCTTGAATTGGTTTAGGGTAATGCTTGTAAACCATAATTGGCTCGATGATGAAACTATATGCATGTTGATGAATACTTGAAGTATAATGTATAAATCATGATGTATCAATGGTGTTAATTGAAAGTACAGTTCTCATATGCACCTTTACACATTATTATGCATGAAATGTACAGGACCATGATGATGATCCTATGTGTTGATTGAAAGTGCATTCTCATGAGAACACATGATCTTGATGTGAAAGTCATTTTCACATACTAATTATGATTCTAAAAGTTGAAAGTACATTCCCACCTTTAATGAATCTATTAGCTATTTTGATGAATTGTATTTAATGAAGGGCAAAGTATTCCTTCACACATGTAGATACAATTTAAATACTATTAATGATTCCAAATTCCCCAAATCTAGGGTTTTGAAATCTAGTCATGGGTCTTCTTCCAAAACGAAATCAATTTTTTTTATTATGATTTAATATAGTTGTTTATGATGAATTAACATTGGATTGATGGAGTTTTGATGAGAATTTCCCTTGGACCCATGATTTCCCCCTTTTTACTAAATTGACTTTATGATGAGGGTATTGTTGAATATTGATTCAATTATGTGATTTATGGTTGTTATTGATGATATTATTGTTTTTAGATGATTCTAACTTCAATTCCAAAGAATCCATGAGTTCTCCCCCAACCCTAGTTACGACACTGCTCAACATTATAAGTGTTGTTAGAATTTGATTCAATGGATTGAATATGAGTTGATTATGATCTAGTTACATGACTTAGGTGTAATTCCACTTGTATTCTTGATTAACCTAATATTCTTGGATGAAATTGATATAGTCTAGGGTTGTGCCTTGAAAGAGGGTAATTGAGGGTTTGAATATGATCTCCCTTGAATGATTAATATCTTCTTATAATGCATAAGTTTAGATCACCTAGACTTGAATTGGTTTAGGGTAATGCTTCTAAACCTTAATTGGCTCGATCATGATACTATATGCACATTGATGAATACTTGAAGTCTAATGTGCAAATCATGATGTATCAATGGTGTTAATTGAAAGTATAGTTATCATATGCACCTTTACACATTATTATGCATGAAATGTACATGACCATCATGATGATCCTATTGTGTTGATTGAAAATGCATTCTCATGATAACACATGATCTTGGTGTGAAAGTCATTCTCACATACTAATTATGATTCTAAAAGTTGATAGTACATTCTCCCCTTTAATGATTCTATGAGCTATTTTGATGAATTGTATTAAACGAAGGGCAAAGTATTCCTTCACCCATGTAGATACAATTTAAATACTATTAATGTATAATTTTGGGAAATATGGCTTAGCACCGAGTGGATATAGACAATGAGGAAAAGACCAAGTCGTTAATGCAAAAGGTTGGGTCATCCTACTGATACTCATAGAAGGATGCCCCTCTGCTAATGCAAAGGGCGGGTTTCTAAAAGCAATCTCCTTTTCCATAACTATGTGCCAACATAGGACTTAGCTAGTGGATCCAACTTATAGCTATATATTTTGTTCTACATTAGGCAAGTAGGACGCCTTCTTTCAGTGTGGGGTTTTAGACACCGGATTCCATGTAGCTCACATGGTCTATGTCGGTTATGGCAACCTTTCCCTATATAATAAAGATAATGAATGAAACATGAATTATACTATGACTTCTTAATGAGTCTTACTTAGTAGGTGTGAGGATATGGGACTTCACTGGTACATTGCACAAGTAGACTTAGTAGGGTGTCATCGGATGGTTCATTTCCATTATAATGAGATTTGAATGCATGCATGTATATTGAATGGATAATTGTTAAAAATGAATTGTCCTTACATTCAAATATTATACATGACTAGGTCTCTACTTATGACTATTGATTATAATGAGGTCTAAAAGATAAAGTGCATGACTAAGGTAGCTCTATAGGAAGTGCTTAGTGAGGTTAGTATTATGGGATGCTAACCACACATTGCACAAGTGTTCTTAATATTAAATAGGTATTAATGTTGAACATTGTAGATGCATGTTAGTTATCATACATTGTACAGGTGCTTTATATGAGTTGTTTATGTGATGATTACTAAATGATGTGATTATCTTGGTATTGGACTTTGTATTCTTATATGGTTGGAGGCTATGTATTGTGAATACTGGGATGTGTGTTATATTGGTGTTGGAGACTAAATTTGTTATTATAATTGTATCTCTCATGTTATAATGAAATGTATGTGAATTGCTTTATTGGTTGTATTCTCCAACTATTTCAAAGATTATGTTCAAAATGACATATAGCATGATTTCAAATGAAATGTCCCTTTCCATGCATGTTTTAATGGTTTTCTGCATGGCTTCCATACATAGTACGTTTTCGTTCTAACCACTTCTTCTGCATTTTCTATAACTGTAGGCTTTGGAGATATAGGATTTCATCTTTATGGCTAGGTTCATAGGAGATCAAGAAGAAGAAACTTGGTGAGGCCTCATTGTATTTGAGGGCTCAACAACATGTCCCATATTGTCTTTACTTTTATGTGTTTTGACTTTTGTAAGGGTCGTGTCCCTAAGTTTGTATTAAAGAGTTTTATTCCAAGTTTAATAGATGGTTTGAGACATGGTGTCATAGATACTCTTTTATTTTTATAAGAGACTTCGATTGTCAGAAAAGTTTTAATTCGGCACTATTTTTATCACCTATGCGATGAATGAATGCTATGAGGCTTGTATAAGACCCCTTTGGGGTCGAGTACGCCGTGTTACGACGAGGGGGTGCTCTCGGGTCGTTACAGTTTACTCTCAATAATCTATGTCTACATGCATCACTCTCAAGCAATTATAATTATACTTCATCATATAGCCTCAATCTCAAGCACTAGTAATCATGATTCATCATATAAGCTTCAATTCTAATGTATCTCATCAATCTTAGATTGAATACATCTAAACCCACAAATTCTCCTTTCATGGCATAAAACCCATTTACATCAATTTCATATTTCTAGACATGCGTTAAGCATGGGTGGGTACTTACAATTTGATCCTAAAAATATCTAATTCTATCAATTAAATCATAAACAGTCATAATCCAATCAATTGGATCAACATTAATCAATACCCACAAAATTGGAAGAAACCCTAACACAAATTGGGGATTTCATCTTCTTAATTGGGGAAATCTTAGGGACTCCATGGATAGAAGGAATCCATGGATGAAAAACAATCATACCTTGATCACAAAACCCAGAATTGTTTGAGGATTGGAGACTTGACTTTGATCCTAGCTCCAAACTCTTTCTTCTTCTTCAAGTTCTAGAGAGAGAAATATTTGAGATAAGAACTTTGGGATTTCTTTTAGGGTTTTGGAAATAATGACGTGAATGGGTGAGTTTATGGGTTAAAATCACTTATATAGGTGTACTAGGCTTCGGTAAAACGACATAGCTAGTAAAAATCAAAAAGTCCCATTTTACCCTCTACTTAACAGTGGACTGCCCCTATTCACGAGAGGCCCCACGAGTCGTGGTCCTCCTCGTGCTCACCAAAAAGTGGATAGGAAGCCACTCCTTGATACCCTAAAAACTAAGGCACCTTCACGACCCCTCCCACGGCCCGTCTAGGACTTCACGAGCCGTGAAGTGGCTCGTGGGGAGGGTCAAACTTTTTGGCAGCTTAGTGAAGCTACTGCCTCACCACCACTAGTGGAACCACGATCCGTGGTGGCCACCACGAGCCGTGAAGGCTCTCGTAGGAAGGTGGGTAATGCATAGGAAAGGTTAGGCTGCCCTAGACCTCTCCCTTATCTCTTTCCCTCTTCCTTGGCTCTTGCCCTCACACGTAGCCCTAGTTTAGCCTACTAGATTATAGGGTGTTACATTACCTCTCCTTTGGGAACATTTGCCCTAGAATGACATTTCTAGACACCTGTCGGAAAAAAAAAGACTTAATACTAGCAGCCCATTATGCATACAACTCATCTAAATGCACACAACCATGAAGGAACTCCATCTCCAAGCTAAACATACATAGTGCATCATATGGAAGGTAGGAACTACATCTAACAACCAAATATGAATGAAATTTCATAATTAATCATGTCCAAGGAGGAACTACCATCTCCAAGCTAAAAGCATGCTCAACACAATCTCATGGACCTCAAATGCAATTTGTTCTCAAAAAGCATAGCTAAAACATGTTCATCAATTTACCTCATGAAGTCTATAGGTAACTTGTACTCAATGCACTACAACATGAGGCAAATCAATCATATAAACTCACTTTCTTCCAAAACACAAGTTTTCATGAACATGCATAACATAAGGAAATCATTGGAACATCCAAGCACACATGACTTCAAACAACATGAGGAACCCATTACCTCAAGCTAGAGTAGAAGGAAAAAGATGGGGATATCGTACATCATATCGGCATCGGCCTCCCAATTAGCACCGTCAACTAAAATATTCCTTCACAATACTTTCACAAAAGCAACTTCTTCGATTTTCAATTTCTTAACTTGCCAATAAAATTTTAAACCGGAACTTTCTCATAAAAAAAAGATTCATCTACTCCCAAACCATCTAAGTGAACTACGGATGTTGGATCTCCAACACACTTTCTCAATCAGAGAGACATAGAAAACCGGATGCACCGATGCCAACTCCTTAGGCAAAGCTAACTCATAAGAAACCTTACATACATGTCTCAAGATCTCGTATGGGCCTCCAAAACGGGGACTAAGCTTCCCTTTCTTACCAATCTCATTACCTCCTTAATTGGTGGGATGTTTCAAGTAAACCCAAACCATTAACATTAGGAACATACAACGACCTTTATATCTAAGCTCAGTATATCCCCCTTGGGAGGAAGCCTCAACGAACTTTGTAAGTACCGCTTTATTTTAAATTTTCTACTAAGGTCGGATCAAGAAACTGCTTAAATTTTATATCTAACCCAAAAGACGATTGGAAAACATCTTAAACCGTAACACTAACCTTTGTAGGGTCTACTAACCGAACGACATTACCACAAACTCATAATCACCATACTGGTTTCTAAAAGCCACCTTGGAACACCATCTTCTTTCATCCTCATTTGGTGCTAACCCAGCCTAAGGTCAATCATAGAAAGATAACTAGCTCCTTGTAATAGGTCAACACTCCGAAATCTAATTACTCACTCTAACTAGGTGATACATTCAACCCTTAAAAGTCATCTTCTGAGCCTTAAGACAAGAAATAACCCAAACTTTTGGCATAGAATTTTCCCCTTCCATTCTCAGATAGGCTCATTCAGGAACTAAAAATTTGACTACATGGGTTCTGCAATTAATAAAATAATAATAAGAGTGCAACCAATCAATCCCAAGGATGACATCATAATCTAGGTAAGCATAAACATCTAATTGAAAAGCCTTTCAACATATCGGTAACCACATCGGGAGCACACTGTTGTTCACCCCTAGTCTGAAGTGCATAGAATTGGTTTAGCTTAGGAACATTGAAACTCGAACCATATGGACCGAATGAAGGATAAGGTTGCAACCTATGACGACTATTGATTTGCCATGAAATATTGGCACATTTGATGCTCAGAACTAAGGATTAAACTAGAATCGAGTGTATTTTTTTAAGCTTTGATATATTTATTGAATGTGTAGAAAAATTATGACCTGTGTGGAAAAATTGAAAAAGAAGCAGAAGATGAGTGTGATCAAGTGAAGACCATGAGCACCTAGATGCATCGTGGTCCTTGTCATGAACCGTGGTGCCAATCGTGATGCATTTCTAGTGTGAAGGCTTAGAGGAGCTGAAATGCAACTTGGAGTAAGGAACATGAATACTTATGAACCGTAGTCCTTACAATGATCTGTGGTAGTGCTTGTGAAGATGATCCAGAGAATGGGTAGCAAAAAGCTAAAAATGGAATTTGTTCCAAGTGAAGACCACAGACACTTATACAGACCGTGGTAATAGTCACGAGTCATGGTAGAATCTGTGATGATGATCCAGTGTGCAAGCCTTGAAGAACCTATTGTGGATGAGTGCAGATGAAGACCACGAAGGGCTTCACGAACCGTATAGCCTTTGACGAAGCATGGTGGAACCTGTGAAGATGCGCGCCATACCTGTCCTACTTCGAGCAGGACTCTTTTTAAACACTTTATTTG
The DNA here is from genome assembly GCA_029582545.1 of Solanum lignicaule. Lineage (NCBI taxonomy): Eukaryota > Viridiplantae > Streptophyta > Magnoliopsida > Solanales > Solanaceae > Solanum > Solanum lignicaule. Next base: position 25,688 of record JAJOOF010028592.1, read on the forward strand.
AATTAATTAGGGCAATTTTAGTTTTCATCTCGTTATATTTGGAACAAGCGACTAAGTTTCAAATATTCTTAGCTTTAGTTTTGGAAGATTAACATTGAATCAAGTTTCAAAGTTGGATTTTTAGTTTTGAATTATCAAGTGCTTAACAATTTTGCATATTCTTGTAAGTACTTTCTTCTCATATTTTCCTTTTATAATACTGTATGTTTTCGTGAAATCATGAGTGACTAAATACAAAAACTGGGATTGTGGGATCTATGACGTAAATCTAAGTGTAATTTCGTAAGACGAGTAGAAGGCGATTTTTATTTGCAAATCATAGTTCAGTTTTCGTTAGTCATGTATTCTAATGAGTGCACACATTAGATTTAGCATGTATATGTCATTTGTTTGAGAGAAAAATGAGAGTTGGGAAAAAGCTGAATTAACCTGAAGAAATGGAGTCAAAGTTTGAGTTCGAGAGAAAAGAACTTCAACACTATCGTAAGCCAAAGTAAAACTTGTTAACACTCTAGGACTAGTGGGCTTGAGTGATAGTTATCTAATTAAACTGAGAAGTGTTAGATATATCTAACTCGCCTGTATTTTGTAGAGATGAATTGCCTAATACTCATTCACAGAAAAACACTAAATGCAACGTTATAGGGAACACAGTCCTAGTTTCATTAAATTATCAAAACAACTTTATAATTAATACTCTATTAATTGTTAATCTAGATTTCGCTTAACAATCTTAGTTACTAGAATCTTACAACTAAACCCAATTTACATTCTGTAATTGTATTCTTTAGGAAATAATAACAACATTTGGGTAAACTTGACAGTGAAATCATTTATGTAAAGAAATTATCTCTGGGATCGACCTCAACTCACGTTAAGTTCTATAAATTGATTTCGACCGTTTATACTTCTTAATTGAGGTGTAAGTTTGGACGTATCAAATTTTGGTGCCACTACGGGGAATTTCAATTCAGAAGTGTTTTACTAGCTTTTATTCAAACCATAGTTATATTTCCTAATTTTATGGCTTGTTCTTTTTATGTGTCTCTTTCAAGTGAGTTCGACTGTGTATGCCAAATACTAGAAGTAAGGGAGCTTCATTGATTCCTTACGACCCGGAACTTTGAAAGACTAAATGCAAAATGGTGAATGCACATGAACATAAGGCTTAAAGGCAAAAACTGGGACTGGAAGCAGAAACAGCTGCAAGAAGTATTCAACAGAATGCTGTGAATATTCCCGCCTTGGGTGGTGGAAGAAAATATAGGAGTGGATGACATAGTTCCTCCCAACTGCCAACCACTAGCTCCAACGGGTCGAGCACAGCATCCGGCTCACATGATGTATGAGAAAAATGATTTAGATATGGACGGAGATTGAGCTACTGGAGTGATAATATTACTTGTACTACCTCCAAGAGTAAAATTCACTATCACTAGCACCATGATTCAGTTGTTGAATTTGAAAGGTATGTTTAAATGCAACTGGTGATGATGCGAATCAACATCTAATGAACTTTGTGGCTATATGCAAATCATAGGAAATTCCTGGGGTTAGTTAGACAACCATGAGGTTGAGGCTATTTATGTTCTCTCTTACTCGAAAGGTTACAAATTGGCTAAATGAGATGCCAGATCACTCAATCAAAACTTTGAATGACCTGAAAGAAGCTTTCCTGGAACTATTCTATCCTGAATCGAAAGAGTTGCAGATGAAAGATGAAAAAAGTGCACACAAGCAACTACCAGGGGAGGCAATGCATGATACCTGGTGGAGATTCAGCCAAAAGATGAAAAAGTATCAAAACCACTGTCTCACTGAGAGAAATTTGAAATAGGCTTTCTATCGATGACATAATTATGTTACTAAGCCTGTTGTTAATGCGGTTTGTGGTGGATCATTCATGAGGAAGCCTTTTGCTGAAATCATGTCGCTAATGGATGAAGTAGCCAAGAACAATAGAGCATGGCAGACCAGGGATGCTAAAGTGGAGGACTGGGAGTCATCCTTGGGTTATTAACTGAGTAAAGAAGGAGAGAAGAACAAAGGGATCAAGATATGGCTCACATGCGAACTCAAATGGACCTACTCACAACGCACATCATGGCACGTTCTGAGAAGGTGAATGTTGTAGGAACTCCAAACAAGTATGAAAATCCGGACATCGATCTAGATGAAGAGGCTAAATACTTGGGCAACTAAGGAGGTTGTCGGAGTTATAACTCGGGAAACCAAGGTTATAATTCTGGAAATGCAGGTCGGAACTATTATAGGGAAAGACAGTATGACAGGACAAAAAATAAAGAGCAGGGAAATTGGCAGAACAAAGATGGTTACAGAAATGAGCGCAGTGGTGTGTATGTTCACCCAGGTAATAGACACCGTGCAAGTGGTAGTTCCAACGGGTCTAAGCTAGAAGACATATTGGCTAAGGTTCTCCGAAAGGTTGAGTCAACTGATGTAGGGGTAAAAGGGATGAAAGGTGATTTCTCTAGTATGAGTCAACTGGTAGACTCTCACATCACCTCCATCAAGCAAATAGAGCAGCACTTGGGGAAACTATCAGCATCACTGAACCAAAAGAAGAATGGGTCACGACGAAGTGATACTATTCAGAATCCCAAGAAGGACGAGCATTGCTTGGCTATCGCCACCAGAAGTGGTAAGATTCTTAATGACCCAATTTCTGTAGGTACTGAGCATGAACAGGTATTGAAGCGAACAAGAAGAGAGTAGTTTGAAGCTGAACAGGTGGATGACGCGAAAGATGCTCGACCAATAGAAAACCCAACAAGAGCAAAGGAAAAAGGGGTTGAGGGAACTACGCTGTCACAACCCAAGCCTAGGGCCTAGACGTGACATGGCGAATGAGGAACCCGAAGGAACCCCAAACAAGCCTCTCAAACTTGTCATCACACTTCATCGGTCGCGGAAGTACATTCAACATTAATTAACGGGAAATAGGGACTAAGGGCAAACCATTTCAAAATGACATCATAGAACAAGAGTCAAGCTCATTTATAAAATACTTGTCCAACGCACACCTCTACATACATAGATAGGACGGGGCCATGACATTCTACCGGCTCCCCTCATAGTCAAAATACAATTGCAAGCTAAAGTCTCAAAACATAGGAGTAGG